>CBVK0100670205.1:0-16261 GCA_900067695.1 Picea abies
ATATATATATATATATATATATATATATATATATATATATATCATATTTTCATATTAGGTTTTTGGATGTTTCTAATTGTAACCCCTTAAAAGTTTCACGAGCATCGTTGACTACTTATGTTTGCCCGTATGTCTGTGGATGGAATGTTGAAGATATTTTCAACTTAGTATCCATATTCTCCCATAATGTAGTCCAAAATGCACTAATAAATTTTCTATCATTGTCTAAGATGATTCTCCTTAGTATCCTAAAGTGGACTCAAATCTTTTCAAATAATTTTTTTATCGATTCTTGTCCTTTGATGGTGTTTTTAAAAGGCATGATAATGCACATCTTGTTGAACTTGTCAACTACTACAAATAGATAGTCATGTCCCTTTTTGGTTGTTGGTAAACCTCCCACAAAATCCATGGAAATTCTTTCCCAAGAGAAAGTGGGTATAGATAAAGGATGGTATAGGCCTTTCTTCCTGTTATTGGGTTTGCTGGTACAAAAAAGTATAGATCCTCTAATATACCATGCTACATCTTCTTGCATTTTGGGCTAGTACACATACCTTTGTAAGTTATCAACCATCTTCACAACACCAAAATGTCTTGCAACCTTGGAGGCGTGAGCCTCTCTTATCAATTACAATATTTCATCTTTAGGAACACATAGCTTTTCTAGCTTATAGAGTAACCCATTGTAGATATGACAATCATCCTTATGGTCACCTTCTTCGATATGAATTTGGACATGTTGTTGTTGAAACACTTCCTTGAAGTCCTCATCTTCTATGTATTCCTCTATGTACACATCGTGGGTAAAAGGTTCCATGTGCATTAGAGATCCCAACGTTGTAATATTGGATGTGGGTGGCCTTGAAATCATGTTTGCGAACCTATTTTTGCTACCCTTATTATACTTAATGACTAGATGAAATTGTTGTAAAATCCCCATCCACTTGTAATGTATGGTTTTTTGTATCTTACTTTAGGACTAAAAATACTGTAGCAACTGGTGATTTGTGTGGATCATGGTCTCCTTTCCCATCAGATAGTGCTTCCACTTCTTGAAATATTGAACCAAGGCATAGAGTTCATTGTCATAGGTAGGGTAGAGGGTATTGATTCTTCAGGGTAGGATGTGGCTGATTGTTTTTTAATGTGACTAAGTTGGTTCATTGTGGTTGACTTTGGTCAACTTATGTTGGCTTGGTTGACTTTGGTTCACTATGATGACTATGGTTCACCTTGGTTAAATTTTCTAATTATGGTTTACTATGCTCAACCATGGTTGACTTGGATGACTGAGGTTGAATTTTGTTTAATTTGTTTAAATATTGATGAATCACCTAAGTGATTGAGTTTGACTATGGCTTCCCTTAATTGACTATGGTTAACTGTAATTCACCATCGTTGGCATTAGTTGACTTGCTTGTCTTTATAGTTTATTATGGTTGAATTGTTTGTATATGCATGACTTTAGCTAACTTTGATTGACCATGGATGAATGATGTTGAATATGTTGACTTTGGTTGATTGTGGTTGAATTTTGTTTAGTGTGGTAGAATTGAATCACTATGTTTGATTATATTTGATGATTTGTAAACTATTGTGGATATTCCACTGAAATAGTTCATCATAACAAATCTTATAATATTTTGAAATCTTAGATTTATGAGGTTTATTTCCTCATATCCTAGATTTATTATCTCTAGCTTATTGCTTGAATTTAGGAAATAAATAAAATATAAAATGAAAAAACAGGTAGAAAATACGCACCATCCACTCAAATGAACACAATATTTGACCTTGGAAACTCAATACAGGAGAACACCCAGCTAAAAGGTGAGGCATATGTTCTTCTCTCTTTGCTTCAGTTATAAAATGCACATACAAAGGAATGAGAACTCTTCTCTCTTTGCTTCAGTTATAAAATGCACATACAAAGGAATGAGAACTCACTATGGAGTTACCTTTTGACACTATGGCCTGGAAAATTGCTACAAAATAGTCCTCCTTCTTTGTTATGCCCAGAAAACACCACTCTCAGATGTTTTTTTGATCTATGGAACAAGATACAATGCAAAATAATGGAACCCCTTCTCCTTCTAGCATCCTGGTATTTAACATAGTTTGATAGCTATATAAGGGTAGGGTTTTGAATTCCTCAATGCTCAATTGAGATAAGGTTTTGAACCTTCTACAATATTCTTGAAGGTACACACATGGCTAGCCCCATATGTGGGAGTAATGAGGGTTGATGTGGCATCCTCTCATACCATTGTGGTCAACACGGTAGGTCAATTTGTGGTAGGCCTAAATTTTTCATATGATCTCCAATTGATGGGAATTTTGTGCCATTGGAAATTTCTTTGAGTGTAGATAAACATCAAGGGGTCTACACTAAATTTGAGTAAATTTTGACCCCCAAACATGTTGTTTGATGCCTCAAAATGGCTCTGGAAGGTTCCAAATCCCAATTTTCCGAATGGGGACCTGCCATTAAAATGACCATGCATGTTGATTCCTCCAACATTTTCCACTTTGAAAGCATTGAGATAGATGCCAATTAATATAATAATCCAATCTAAATAAATTGATGTCCCTTGACTATGGTTTATTATGGTTTACTTTAGTGGATTTTGGTTGAATACAATTGATTTTGGTTGAATTTTTTTAGCATCGGTTTACTTTGTTACCAGGAGTTGACTATGGTTGAAGTCACTTGCTATGGTTGACCTTAGTTGAATTTGATTGACCATTGTTGAATGAAATTTACTATGTTGAATTTAGTTGAATTTCATAGACCTTAGTTGACTTCGTAAATTATAAATAACAATGGTAGACGATGGTTGGCTTACCTCATTAAGGTTACATGTCACTAAATAAGGGTTTTTTTCATTGATTTTGATTGCATATGGTTGATTTGGGGAAGTGTGATTGAGTTTGATTATCATTTAATTTCATTATTGACTTAATTGATCATTGTTGACTTGGCTAGTTGTGGTTTATTGTGTTTAACAATCATCAATTGATCTGAATTAAATCATCATTCCAAAATTTGTAATAAAATTTTTTTTTTGGCAAAGTTTGTACTCAACAATCAACTTCAATACCAAAGGTCGAATTCCTCACAAAGTGAAATGAATAACTTGATTTCTGACATTCCAAGTTAGCTTCATAACAAACAATATTCATTGCTTCAAGAACAACCAAGAGATATAGAATAAAATAGAATCCTAGGAAGATGAAGGGTAGTAGTAGAAGAAGAAGAGGGATCAAAATGAGGCGGTTTTATCAAAGATCGAAGGACAAATGAGACTCTTCTAAGATTCTTCATGAAGAGTAGAAGATTTTCCTTGAACCAAAGTTATGCTCAAATATTTCCAGTAAAAACACACAAATCTCTAGTAAGAGTGTATAGCTCACCCTTTGTAATAATTTCTCGAGCAAGAATCATATCCCATCAAACATTGGTTTTCTCATTTGGGTTTCCAAGGTAAAAAAATATGTGTTGTTTATGTTGCATTAATTTCTATGTTATTGAAATTTGGTTTCATTGTTGAGTTAAATTTATGCATGTGCGATTTGTTAATTCTTCAAATTAATTCATTGGTGTAACATCCCCACTACAATCCCGAGTTTAATTAATACTTATGTAGATATAATGTGTGGATGTGACTGAAGCGATGTAATATGTGAATTGTTTTTCTATGCTTTAATAATAAAATGTAATGTGAGTTTCTAAGGGGACATGGATAGAGATGGGGGATGTATTAATACACAAGAGAGGGGAGTTTTTAAGAGAATGTCCAAGAAGGGGGTCCAAGGGGGAAATACCCATGTATATTAATTCAACCCATTTTTCTTAAATTTTCTATTGGTATATGAACCTTCTAATTTTTTGATTGAGTGTTCCAAAAGTTATGTGAGTGTGAAAAGTCACATCCCATAGCTATTGGACACGTGGGGGCTAAGTACAATAAGTTTGGGGAAGTGTGTGAGTCAATAAAGGAAATCCAAATGGAGGAAATTCATATGGGTTGGGACAACATTTTTATACATTCAAGTTTTGTGCATGAACATGAAGTAGGTTGGAGCGTATCTAAAGCATTTTAGAACTGAATATTGAAGAGCTAGGTTTTCAAGCCTGAAGAATGAAATCCTAAGTGATTTGCAATAAAACAACAAGTCTTTGTTGTTGTTGCTAGTAGTTTTTTCTAGCGGTGAATTCCCTTGAGTTCCCAGCTGAGATATTCCTAGCTACATGTGCAAGAGAGACCCTGATAAATAGATGGGACACCCAAGGGATGGATATTAGTGAAGGGGTACATTCTTTGGGTTGGGTAGGTCAAGAGGAAGAGAGATGGTGGAAAATCAGGTTAGCTATAGGAGAATACCAATGGGTTGTGATTTTATGAGTCGTGAGTGGACAATGAGACACCACCCTCTTTTGTGGATTACTAGCCTCAGCTCGAGTGTGACTTGTTGTTGATATTTGGAGCAACAAGTCTATGGATGGGTGGAACATCCATCCCAAGAAATTGGTTGCACATCTATCTTGAAGATAAGTGTTTTATCTTGCTTCTATTGTATTATGAGCTTATTTGGTGTGCATGAACTCTATGTATTTGGGATTGATTTATATGTTGTTGAAATGAGCTACTAGTTGCATTTCATATCAATTTTAGCATGTTGTAGATGCATGTAATTAATAATAATAGACAATAGTTAAATATACATGTAAATCATAGATGGAAGCTATAGGAAATCCATTAATTAGCAGAAATTTCATTTTAAAGATTTTTTTGCACCATAATGTCCCTCGATTGGGTTGGGGGATGTTAAATTATGGTGTAAGAGTGTCTGGTTCAAACACTGGGCTTGTATGGGCTCAAACCAATGTGATTTTGAGTAATTCATTGTTGGATACTTTTTTCTGTGCAAGTTTTGGGCGAAATAGAGAGAATTTTGACTGGAATCCCCAAATTCATGAACAAAACTTGATTTTAATTGACTCATAATTGTTTAAGAGATTCAATGAAGTAAATATGTAAGTTGAAGAGAGAAATTCGCCTTGGGAAGGTCAAAATTCAAGTTTTAATGACCATTTGTAGAAGTTGGATAGAGTTAATGAATCAATGACCAAGATCATGTATGATCTCACAATCAATGACCGAGATCGAGTTTGATCTCACGATCAATTACCAAGCTTCAGAAAATCGACAGTCTAGATTAGTTTTGAAGGTTAGAAGAAGGATGTCAATGAATGGTCAATATATTCTTGTCTTGAAGATTGATGAATTAGATTCATCAGGGATTTTGCTCAAAATTTTCTAAGTGTGGAAATTCACCAAGAGAAATCGCTGACGACCGATTGTTGGGTCGGTCGAAGTGAAAAATAGTTCATTTAGTCAAAAAAAATCCTCTATCACTGATGTGTCGATGGTCGAGCATTGACCAAATTTAATGAAGTGTTTTCAGTCGCAAATGAAAATTGCCAATGGTCAGGCGTCGACTAGAATCAATGAAGTGTTTTCGAATGTCCAAGAGAAATCATCAATGGTCGATGGCCTAATGATCAGATGTTGGTTGAATTCGACAACATGTTTGGTTCATCCAAGAGAATCGGTCGATGATCGATGGAGAAAAGAGGGTGATGACATGTCACGCCACTTCAACATCCATGTGTCATGCCATCTCAATAATTCCAATGTTATCCTAGAAGTGGTTGATGACCGACAGTTGAGCGTCGACCAGATTCAGTGAAGTGTTTTTAGTCACTGAAGGAAATCATCGACGACCAATAGTCAAGCCAGCTAGTTCATAGGGTGTGCAATTTGGTGGTCTGGGAGTTGGGCCGATCGTCGATGATCTAGTTGACAGTTTGCGGAAAGTGTCACGCACACCCAAAGGAAAGTGATGATCACTAATTAACTGATGGAGTTAGATAAATGGATCTAATTGCATCCAATTTTGAGATCAACGACTCGGATTTAAGGGATGTTAACATAGTAAAAGAATCAATTTTATGCGAATTTTTGTGGTTTTTGAAGGCCATTGACTTCAGGGGAATTTTTGAGGGCTTAAACAAAATTTTTAGTCATTCAAAACCCATAAGAACATAATATACTAAGTTACATTGTGTCTCTACAACTCAAATAAAAGAATCTAGAGAGAGCTATCCAATGATCCAAACTATTCACAAAACAGAGCTTGTATGAGAAAGTTACAACCAAAACAATAAGGGTAAAATTTTGGCACAAGTTTACTTCCATAGGGCATAACTCCATGCTCAAAATTTTCTTTGGGGCACATGAGTAGTATATGGAAATATTATAATCCATATAATACAACCATTAAGTTAGATTTGGGATTTGGGTATGTCAAAATGTGGTGGGAGTGAAAGAAGACACTTGTAACATGCATGGATAAATTAAGAAAAACAACCTAAACTTCTCTGGAGCATAACTTTCAGCTCAGGACTTGGATTTGAGAAAAAAAAAGTCAATGGAAAGGTGTAGAGGAGTAGAAGACATCTTCCAACCCATAATTTTGAATTGGACAACAAATTTTCTTAGAAATTAATAAATATATTTCTATAGCAGTAAAAGAGTGAAACTTGCAGCATGTACATGTTGTAACATTTCGCTCATAATTCATATTGAAGCATGAGTACAACCATTGGAAAGTTTTTTCAGAGTGGGATGTATCTAAGAAATCAGAATTTGAATTGATGTAATGAATCCTTCATAAATTAATGAATAAATAACCTATGTTCTAATGGATGAAATGTGTTATGCTATGCATGTTCTAACAATAATTATTAGATACAAATTTCTTGCAGATTTAGAGGTACAAGAAGGAAAATTTGGTTCTTATATGAGGACTATAGTTATGGAAGATGCTTAGGGATATTACAACCATGAACAAGAGATCATAGACCTACATTTTAGCATGGGGAATGTTGAGACATGGTCTAATGGAAGAAGAGATCACAAGCAAGAGCCTGCAACTATGAGAAACCTACATAGGGAAGTGCATAGCTATAGAGATGATAATGAAAGGATTATGAAAGCTCAGGAAGAGATACTTCATAGCTTGAATATGTTTTATAAGCAAGTTAACAAGGAATATGGTATCAATCAAGAAACTAGTCCTAAACAAGTGTCGACATCTAGATCCCATAAAAAAAGGGATGATCATGGAAATGACAGGAAGTCAAGAAGCATGAGAAGGAACTATAATTCTCCAAGGAAATATACTAGAAAAAATCATGTAAGCTCAGGACCAGGGAGCATCCCAAGTGTGTCTCTTGTTTGGAGGAAAAAGATATGGACTGAGGCAGACATCTTGCAAAGTGAGCTCAGGAAGATCAAGCCACCCACTTTCAATGGTGAACACAAGAAAGGAGAAGAGGTTGAGGCCTAACTGTTGGAAATGAAGAAATATTTCCATCTACATGATTAACCCTCAAGGGTATAAGATAAAATTGCAGCCTCCCACTTGCAAGGAAAGATGACCATATGGTGTGATCGGATTAAGCAAGCTAAGAACATCGATGAGAAGAGGATCTAATGGAGGAAGTTAAAAGGATATTTTGAAGAGAAATATTTTTATGAACATTACTATGAAAGGAAGATGAAATATTTCTTTGAACTCAAGTTGGGAAGGATGAAAATGGATGAATATGAGAAAAGGTTCTTTGAATTGTTGAAGTATTTTAAGTACCAAAGAATTGAATACATAAACACCAAAAATATTTAGAGACAATATAGATAAAACCACACTTTATTAATCTGAAAACCCTTAGGGTAGGGAAACACTATACAATGGATCCTATTATGGAGGGAATCCTCTCCTGTTCACATTCCTCTTCGAGGGGCCAACCTCCTAAGGAGATACTACTCCAAATACAATACTTCTCAACTTGTCTCAGTACATTTCTTGAACCCCTTTATATAGTGCTACCAATCACCTAAGAACATTCTAAAGGAGAAACCTTCTATAAGTGGAAACTTCTAATAAGTCCTCTTACATTTATTGTTTTCACACTAAGATACCTAACTACCATAGTGGGCCTTATTTAATAATACAGTGGAACTAATCCACTTACACTGAATGACCTTCAATGTTAACACTTTGGGCCCTTGTCCTCCCCCATTACCTCTCTAGCTACACTACATTTCATCCCCCTTATGAAAGAGTTGTCCTCAACACTTGGAATGAGGGTGTGCAATCATATACTAGGGTCCCATGGATAAGTGCAGACTATAATTTTGAATTAGGAAAGAGAACAAGGGTCCCATGTGGGAATGTGAGCCATCACGTTGAAGTAGTCCAACCTCCATTGTAAACTAGGGTCCCATGTCCAAGTGCTCATGTGAACTCCACGTTGAAGATATCGAAAATCAATAGGAAGTTGATCCAAAGGTCTACATTGATCATGTGGATCATAATATGAACATCCATACACATAGTTGGAAAGGGTCAAATATGAATTTGGAACGAACAATACCACCGTAGAATATGCAATATGGACACTGGTAGTCATAATTGGCTCTGAATTTGTCACATTGATGCTCTCTACATAAGGTTGAGTAGAGTCATCAAATAAATAGTTATCATCCCAAAAATGACAACTGTTCATATACCAATCATCACAAATCATCACAATCAGCCTTAAAATCATACCAAGCATATGATTATTTATTGTATTTGTCCTTAATGGCCTACATAATATACCTTTCTTTCCTTGCAAATTTTAACTCTTGAATATATTTCTCCTGAATATTTTGCCTTTCAACTTTGAACTCTTGAATTGTTGTCTTGATGGATTCCATTATTTGAAAGCAAATATCCATTGAAGATACCACATATAAGATCCCAAAATAAATATCTTAAAATTATCTATCCAATGGGACTTCTATTGTAGCAATCTGAGCACCCTGTGAAAAGTTATGAGCTCTGTAGTCCCACCACTGTCACGAAAAACAAAAAAAAATGGTTGATTTTAAATCAATGAAATCTTCACTACTAGAGCTCTAATTCAAACGATTTGTTTTTGAAATTGGATGAAATTGGGAGAGGAACTCATATATGTAATTTTTGTTTTGGAAAATTCGGTCATAGGTGCTACAAAAATAAAAAAAATCGTGTGGTCGTCTACGAAAAACCCTAAAAATTTGTAGAATTAAAAATGTCAATATATTCAATTCCCAGACTCTGTTTTGGATGATTAGTTATTTATTAAATTAGTTTTTTTTCTGAGAGGAACTCTATAACAATCAATTTCTACAAATTCCACACAAAAAAATACAATATTTCTCTGAAGTGTCGAGACCCTCTTTTTCTTATTCAAAAAAATATGTAAAAAAAATAAAATATTGCCCACAATTCTTACCAAGGAAAGTAATATGATACAAATTATTAAGTACCAAATATTTGAATACAGAAACACCACAAATTTTTAGAAACAATATAGATAAAACCACACTTTATTAATATGAAAACCATTGGGGTATGGAAACACCATACAATGGATCCTATTATGGAGGGGATCCTCTCTTGTTCACTTGCCGAAGCTACATGGAAGTATAAATAAGAGAGCAAGGCTCTCCTATTAGCATCCTATTGAGCACATTGAGTATCTATTATTGTGTAAGGTTTATTGTATGTACTCATTGATACATCTGAAGTTGCACAAGTCCGAGGTAGCATGAAGCATTGATGACAAAAGTTTTAGAATTACAGAAAATATTGAAAAACCCTAGTTTTTCAGGTGTACGCGGACTGTAGAAGGGTGCGTACGTACACGAGATTTCAGTATAATAGGGTGCGTACATGTGAGAAAAGCCACAAAAAATTGAGAATATGAAGATTTCAGGTCTATAGAGTTTGAAAACAAGCTCCCCAGGAAGGTCTACAATGATCAGGTATAACATATCTGCCTACAGGTTCAAAAGGTATGTCTTATTCCTATAAGTTGTTGGATTTTTTTGTCTACATGAGAAATGGTTATGGGGGTTTGAGGATTTTCTACATGAGAAATGGTTATGGGGGTTTGAGGATTTTCCCTAGAGAGGATATTGGCTATATGGGACTTACTTTATAAGTCAGATCTGCATAAATAAAATGCTAGTATATGTTATCATTGGTACATCTTGTTAGTGTTGAGGCATATCTTGTATTTCTTGGCATATGGTTAAGGGATTTTGTGGTATATGGTTGAAGAGCTTGTATTTGTGAAGTGGTTGATGTATTGAGAGGTTGTATATTAGTTAGGGTTTGTTATCCAGTCCATGTGAAGGTTATTATATGTGTTCATGATTATACACACTTGGATGGCACATGACTATAGAGATATAGATGCACTTGGTTAAGGGATTTGTATGAGGATGTATGCATAGGGCACAACTATAGTCTAGACACATTGACATGTTGCAGGATTGATGTGACAGAGGAAAAAAAGGGTCATAGTTTTTCAGGAAAGAGAAAAACCTAGTTTTCATAAGACGTATGCAGGTTGTAGTATAGAAAGACTGCGTACATACACAAGCTGCAATAGAGAAAGGATGCATACATACACGTGCTACAACACAAAAAGGTCATGTACCTATTGGGTTTTGTTGGTACATGCATAGTACATGTATACGTTGGTTACATGTTAGTGGAACATGTTGGTTACAGGTTGTTGGCATAGATTGGTACAAGTTTATAGTGGTATATCTCACAATGACAGTGTGGCAGTGGTTTCGTCATTTCATTTATATTTCAGGGTGGTAGGACAGCGCAAGGATAGGTGGTTGTAACCACCTTTTGGTTGTATCCAGAGAAAATAGGGGGTTGTAGCCAAAGAGTTGGGGAGTTGGAGCTTCCCTCAGGTTGTAGCCTAAAAATATAGGGGGTCAGAGCCTCCTTCCAGTTATAGCTGGAGAACAAAGGAAGTTGGTTCTTCCAATGAATGTAATTCTTAAAGACACATAAGAAAAAACATTCCATGGTTTTCTCCTGCATTGGGTTTCCACATAAAAATATTGGTGTACTGTGCATATGTGTTATTGTTCATTGTTTATGGTTTATTTACTCTACACTTATTGGATGATAATGTTATATTTATCATAAAGATAAATAACACTTACATACTGTGGTTAAAAGGATTACATTGCTCTATTACTGATTCACTCCCCCTCTCAGTAATCCAACATACCATAACTTTTAGCTCAGAGCTCATATTTGAGAAAATGAATAGTCATTGGAAAGGTATTGAGGAGGAGAAGATATATATCTGCCAAATTTTTTGAATTAGGAACTAAAATTTCTCACAAAGTAATAAAGTAAATTCCACAGTAGTAAGTGAGGAAAAAACTACATCTTGTAAATGTTGTAACTTTTCACTCAGAACTTAGAATGAGGCACGAACACAACCGTCAGAGAGTTGTTTCAGAGAGGAATGCATATAAGGAAACCAATTTTTAATTGGTGCATTATTTTATTCATAACTTATGATGAAGAATAACATGTATTCTAATTGATGAAATGTTTTATGTTATGCATGTTCTAACAATAATTAATACATGCACATTTCTCGCAGAATTAGAGGTACATGAAAACAACTTTGGTTCTTATATGAGGATTGGAGTTATGGAATATTCCAAAGGATATTATATCCATGAGGAAGAGATCCGAGGTCTGCATGTTAGCATGGGAAATGATGAGACATAGTCAAATGGAAGAAGAGGCAGGCAGGATCCTGCAACTATGAGAAGCCTACATAGAGAAGTGCAAAGATATAGGGAAGTTAATGAAAGGATTATGAAGGCTTAGTAAGAGATACTTCAGAGCCTGAATATTTTTCATAAGCAAGTTAAAAAATACCCTGGCCCAAAGTAAACGGCTAGTGCTAGACAAGTGACAACATCTAGATCCCAAAGAAAAAGGGATGATCATGGGAATGATAGGAAGTTAAGAAGCATGAGAAGGAATCATCATTCTCCAAGGAAATCCAATAGACAAACTCATCCACGTTTAGGGAGAGGGAGTAGCCCAAGTGTGTCTCCTATTCGGAGGAAGAGGAGAAGGCCCGAGGTAGACATATTGCAAGGTAAATTAGAAAAACTTAAGCCACCAAATTTCAATGGTGAGAATAGGAAAGGGGAAGAGGTTGAGGCCTAACTTTTTGAAATGAAGAAATATTTCTAGCTCTACATGAATACCCATCAAGGGTAGACGATAAAATTGCAACCTACCACTTGCAAGGAAATGAAACCTTGTGGTGGGATCAACTTAATCAAGCCAAGCACCTTGATGAGAAGAGGATCTCATGGAGGTAGTTCAAAGGATATTTCCAAGATAAATATTTGCCCGAATAATATTATGAAAGAAATATGAAAGAGTTCTTTGAACTTACATTCGGAAGCATGACAATGGATGACTATTAGAAGAGGTTCTTTCAATTTCTGAAGTATGTGGACTTCATAAAGGATTAAAATGTCAAAATCCAAAGGTTTCTTAGTGGGTTACCATCCTTGTGTAGTGTCAATATACAATATGATAACCCCAAGACTTTGGAGGAATCCATAAGGTGAGAAAAAAATATTTCTGAGCAGAGTAGAGGAAGACCAATTTTCCAAAATTATTGGAATGACAAGATGAAGGGTAAAAGGGAACACAGGTAGAAAGTTTTTAAGCCACCCTTTTTCAAGAAGAAATCCCAAGAAAATAAACAAGGTCAATCAACCCAAAATGAGCACAAGAATGTAGATTCATTTGGGAAAACGACAAGGCAATAGAATGTACAATGTTGTGGATGTGAGAGAAATCACTTATATATGGATTTAGGGATTTCCTTCGCAAAGGAGAAAGAATGAGGACCATCCAAAAAATTTAGGAGGATGAAACAATGGAAGACATGGGAGGAAGCATGCCAAGGATTTATGTAGCCTTGGACAACAAGAAAGCGGAGTATCAATCTACCACGATTGAAGTGGAAGGTAAGATTGATAACCAACATGTAACAATTTTAATTGATTTTGAAGCTAGCCATAGTTACATAAACACAGACATTGTTGAAAAATTTCACTTGCAAAGGAGTAAGCACAAGAAATATTGGTTAGTTTAGTTAGCCACGAGGGCCAAGAGGAAAATAAATGAGTTGGTTAAAGATTGTCCAATAGACATGAATGGAATCAACACAAAGGTAGATGTAAACATCGTATCATTGGGTTCATGTGATTTTCTAATTGGCATGGATTAGTTGGAAAAATACCATGTTGTTCTAGACTATTAGAAGAAGATAGTCACATGTCTTGATGAATAAGGGAAACAAGGAAATATTCAAGTCATTAAAAGAGCTATAGTTGTTAGAAATATTTTAGCTATGCATTTGAAAAAGAGTTCCAGGAAGGGATGTCAGATTTTTTCATCCCATATAGATGAGGTAGCCAAAGATAAAGTGGAAAGAATTGAAGAGAATTTAGTCTTAAGTTATTTTGAAGATGTATTTTCAGAAATCCCAGGATTACCACCAAAGAGAGAAATTAATTTATCTATTGATTTGGTTTTAGGAGTTTCCCCAGTGTCCAAGACACCATATAGAATGGGAACACCAGAATTGAAAGAGTTGCATATGCAACTTGAAGAGACTTAAATAAGGGGTATATATGCCCAAGTGTGTCACCTTGCAGAGCCCCGGTTCTTTTTATGAAGACGAAATATGGAACCTTAAGGCTATGTATTGATTTCAGACAGCTGAATAAAGTCACCATAAAGAAAAAATATCTTTTTCCAAGGACTTATGATTTGTTTGATCAGCTGAAAGGAGAAAAAATATTTTCCAAGATTGACTTGAGATCAGGTTAGCATCAAGTGAGGATTAAGGAAGATGATGACCTAACTGGGTCATCTACCCAAAATATTAAAACCTTCTATATTATATGCTATTCATTAAACCTACAATGACGTGTCTAAGGATCTCTACTTTCCTCAACCACAAGTCTTAATTATCTATATGCATTTCTCCAGTTTATAATTTCTCTTAAAACTTCAATGTATGCCCATAATCCTTCTGGGGACAGAGATTACAAATTTGTTGCATCTTCTTAGGCTAGAGTTGTCATTAATACTTATATAGGCCCAAATCCCTCTTTTCAATAGAGCTATAATCCTTTACACATACACTAGTCTTGACAAGTACAAAGTTATCAATAAATAACTATGCTATAGACTCGATCTCAAGCTTCTCTTGATTTCTTTCTTGGGCCAAAATCCTCCTCTGTTGATAGAGTTCTTATCTTTATCCTTTGGACTTTAAGAACCCCTTCATTTGAGCACCAAATTATTATTATGTCCATGTGACCAATAGTTATGAACTGAGTGCCTATTCCCTTATCTCTTTTATGTGTGGCACTAACTCCTTATGACCTATAGCCAGGACCCTACACTTAAATTATAAGTGCCTTTCCTATTTGGTTCTTACCTATAGTTCCTCCTCATGATCGATAGTTGTGTTCGAGGGCTTATTACCTTAAGTGATTAAACATTAGTGCCAGTTTCTATTTCTCCCATGCACATGACCAAAGACTATAACTAGAGTCTTAACCATGGTTTACCACTTGCAAACAATAGTTTATCACTTACACATAGTGGGGTATCGAATAGTGGTTTAAAAACCACTTGTGGGGGTGCACTATACCTTCCCTTCTATCCATGTGTCCCTTGGTGGGGTCCTACAATACCACCAATGCACGAGTACCTTTGCACTAACCCTAGGGAACATTCTCTATGCACTTTCAATAACAACCATTGATTTCACCTTTCAATGGAAGGTCATATCTCCTCATTGTGCAACTCTCCTTCGATCCTAATCTACGGTTGGGACTTAATCTAAGTTTGAATGAATGGTTGATATTTATCCATGGATTTACATTTGTATTTGACGATTCCTCTGCGCTGGCCCCACGATCCAATGGTCACAAATGACCTAGATCCAACGATTACAATTTCCATGATCCAATGGTTATTATGGATCTCGACATGGATATAAATATCATGATTCTCTATCACCTGTAGTGAAAATCCTCCTTCAAAATTGATCCAATAACTATCATTTGTTGATGGAATGATTCAACGATCCCTATACAATAATTTTTTTTACTATTGTGACGAATAAGGATCATTGATCTTGATAGTGATCAATGATCATCAAGAAGTCCATTGTGTTGATCCTGAGATAAGATCAATCCTCTATAGGGAGTTCTCTCAACTGAACTCTTATTTAATGGTATCAATAGCTGTTTAAGAAACTTGCACACATGTTTTAAGGAAGGGAATTCTTTTTCTCCATGACCATGATCAATGGAACCTGCAATTTGATCTCAATACAATATACAAAGGAAAACAAAATCCACACAATGAACATAAGACGAATACACAAGTTCATTCGACCTCTCAAAACAAAGTGATTTCCATTACTTAAGTATACACATGCTATACATAGGGTTTTACATAAGGCCTACTCTCATCTCAGGCCTTCCATAATATCACTCTTTGGCTTGATTTCCTCATTAGATGGCCTCTATTTGGCCTCTTGGGAATAATTTCCCTTCTCTCACACCTTCTACATGCACACTTACACCCACTTTGAATTTCCCCTTAGGATTACTTCATTTATACAAAAGACTCTGAAACCAAAATTGGTTCAGACCCTAACAATCTTCCACCAAATCAATCCCTAAGATCTTTTAGATCCACAAAATCTTCATGAGATCTCTAAATTACCCCTAGGATATCTCTAACTCTCACAACCTCTTGAGATCTATTTGACATATTTGATTACAATGCATTACAATCTAACTTACACAAAATTTCTAGAACTCCAATAAAACTTAGTAATTTACAAACAATTAAGAATTAAATTCAATTGCAAAGACCCCCCTTGGCCTATTCAAATGTACTTGATTTTGGAGGAAAATGCTTCTGCATCAGTCTCCAAGGAACAAAAATGTTCATGATATCCTTGTTACACATAAAAAATACTCACTTTGATAGTGTTGCAAATGTCGTCATTACAAACGTCGCAAGTGTCACATTTTGCTCACAAGGTCGCAAGTGTTTCATGTTGCTCACAAGTGTCACAAGTGTCAGGGAAGCATACTGCCATGATGCCTATGTCGTACCTATAACAACATGAGAAGGACACTTGAAACACCTCAACCATTTGATTTGGAAGAGGAGAAATGAGTCAGCAGGATTACAAACCTTTTGCCATCTGAAA
>CBVK0100670206.1:0-16260 GCA_900067695.1 Picea abies
CTGCCCCTTTGACCCTCCCTTTCCTCTCTCTTCCACCTCTCTCCCACCCTTTCTTTCTCTCCTCATTGTTATTCTCAGTCTCACTATCTCTACCCCTCTTTTTCTATGTATTCCCCTTCTCTGTCTCCCTTTGTATCCCCCCTTCCTCTCACTCTCTCTCTCTACCTCCCTTCGATGTCTCCCTCTCTACTTCCCTTCCTCTCACTATCACTCTCTCTACCCACCGTCTCTATTTCCCTCTCCATCCCTCTCATACACTCTCTCTACCCCTCCTCTTTGTCTTTCTCTCTCCCCGTCTCACACTCTCACACACTCTCTCTCCCCCCCATCCTCTCTCTCTTTCTCTCCCCCTCCCTTCCCCTATCTCTCCTCAATATCTCCTACGTCTACCCCTCCTGCATTTACTTCTCTCTCTACCCCCATCTCTATCTTCCTCTCTCTCCCTCTCACACTCTCACACAGTCTCTATATTGCCCTTCTATGTCTTGCTATCAATCCCTCCCACACTCTCACACACACACTTTATATCCCCCCTCTATGTCTTCCTCTCCCTCCCTCCCACACTCTAACACACTCACTCTCTACGTCCCCACTTTGTCTTCCTCTCTCTCCCTCCCACACTCTCTTACACACACTTTCTATCACACCTATAACACACCCGACCCCTAAATACCCTTTTTAGGGATGGGGCATCAAATTTTCGTTCTTCCTAACTATCTCAAATCCTAACTCTGGGATGTAAATTGGTTACTACTCATCACAAGATTTCTAACGGTCACCACCACACTAGAATTGAAGCTCTGGTCTGCAAGTTGTGGCCTCCCAAAGTTAACTTTGCATTGTTAGTTGGGGTCTTCGGCGTTCAACGTTGAGCACCCCCTTTTATTACTCCCCAAAGTCCCAAAATATCGCCACATGGCCTTAGCCAGTAGACGATCGACGTTCGACATTTTGCATTGAACGTCCTACATTTCAGTGTTTCGGCATTCGGCGTTCATCGTTGAACCTTCGGCGTTTCGGAAATCGACGATCATTATTGGTCCTTCGCCATGCAGTGATCGAAGATCGTCGTTGAAACTTCCTTTATCAAACTACACTCAAATATTTCAAACTCCTGAAGTTATCTAGACTCCCAGAGTCCCGGACATGTCACTAGCCACGTTGGCCAAGCGGACATGAACCAGAAGCTGACACGTGGTGAGAGTCAAGAGGTGACACGTGTCCTCATTAGGGGGTGACACATGTCATGCTCTAATAGGCATAATGGGTCTGTGAATCGATCAAATATGGGTGACACATGGCACCTTAGTTGCGGTTCCATGTCACCCAGGATGACGTCAGTGAGTCACGTCAGCCCCCATCATACAGTCTTCTCACTTCATTCAAATCTCATGGTTGATATTTTTCCACGTGGATCCATAGATCCATGGTGCCCATTACTTCATGGCTCCAAGATTCGGAGCTTACCGACTCCTCTCGACGTGAATCCCTCGAAGATCCAAGTCTTTGAACTCTCGTATCTAGTGCCACGTGTCCTCTTCCTACCAATGGTCGAGATTTACTTCACTATTCGCGACTTTAGGAGTTTTAACACCTTGAAAACTCTTGGCCAAACTTCCCTGAAGTACTAAGTCTTCGAACTATAGGATCACTTGCCACGTATCCTCTCATCCGACAACTCTAGTTCGACGAACAACATTTGACAGGGTACAAGTAGGGGCCCCATGTCTCTCCATGACACGTTCCCGGTTGGTGGGCAGTCGAGGGTCAGTTCCTTAGATTGACGGTTGAAAGTGATCCTAAAGAATCTGAGGATTTACGGTCCTCATCACTTCAGAAGTTCAACATTCAGGAGTTCAACAGGTATCTTTTGGCTTTCTCTCCGGACCACACCGAATCTATCGCCATGTGTACCTAGCATCCATGGCCACAATTTACTACGGCTTGCAGGGCTCTGGGGAAATCCACGTATCCCTATATCGTCAAATACCCGAACTTCCAGATAACCATTGATCTGTGGACACGTGTCCCTCCATTTTCAATGGTCCCAATTTACTTCACAACTCCGACATTTGGGAGTTTTGACGTTAGACCACTCCTATTCTCCCGAAGTAGAACTTCGTCGAAGCACTTAACGCTTCCCTCCCTAAGTCCGATCTAACGGTTGAGAGAGATCCACACTGGATCCCCAGTTCTCTGACCCTCATCAGTTTGCGACTTTGGCCTTCGACTATTTTCGAGGATTGTGGAGTCATAAGTCCCGAAGTCCCAAAGCTGAAAGAGCTAGCCCCTTTCAGACTAGTGCAGGGTTCCCAGACCCTGGTCACATGGGTCCTTTCGGAAATATTGTGGGACAAGCAATAATATTTTTAGAAGAACATGGGTTAAGGACATGGGCATGAGCCCTCAGTTAGATGGGTGGGTATTCTGAAGGAAAACACCCTTCTCCCACAGAGATGAACTTGACATTCCCGCTAAGGTGGATTCAAAGGGTTGGTAGGACTTAGATGTTTCAGTCAATCCTACCCCGACTCTCCTGCGGATTCACATCCCATAACTCTCTAACAACTACACTAAGATAAATCAAAGACTATATAGATATAACAGTTTACAGAAGCAAAAGAACATTTCTAATAATTGTTAAAATACTGAAAGAATTAACCATAAACATAAGCATTCATCATCGTATCCAATATATAGACACATAGTATGATAATACTTATTAGAAATGGAGAATGTGAAGCGACTATAGAAAAGGGTGCATGTTTCCTCCCAACCATAGGCACAACCACTTCTATGGGATTTACCATTGGCCACCCCCGGGCTAGACCATGATGCTTTGAGAGAGATTATTTATCTTTGCTTCATGATAGTCAGGGACGAAGGTTACTCTCCTCCTCCCACAGGAAATTGGAAATCGGTTTTCTCTAGTTTTCTCTACAAGCAAGGAGGTCTTCACGAGTACTTCCTCAGTCACTCGTTATCCTTGTTTATCAACTTGTATATAAACCTTTCCCATGGCTTCTTTCAGCCAAAAACGAGCTTGCTTCTTGGTTTTTTCTCTCTATTCCAGAGTCGAAAACATGTTTCTCTTCTCTTCTCGATATTGTTCTCTCTACTCTACTATCTTGCAGATCTGTCTATGTCCCTCGAATTACCTCCTTTCTTTTTTCTCAGTAAGTTTGCATGGGTACAAATCCCAATTCGTCGTCAGGCCTGGAAGCCTTACAGATGGGTACCCTGCCTCATCTCCTCATGAACTCTTGACGATGGCCTTCCAACTACCAGCCTAGCTAGTAATTCATTTCAAGGTTAGAAGGTTGTTGAGAAATTACACCTAGTAGGTAATGGTCTGGTGATGATCATCTCAACCATTCTTGGTTTCCCCTCATCATCTCTCTCATAGCATCCATGGTCTATCTTGGAAAACTTCCCCCCTTTCAGCAGTTGTGCAACACATATCCAACTTCTATTAATAACAAAAAGTTCATACTTTGACCATTTTATACAAAGGTTCATCAAATAAAACATTCACACATATTTAGTCTACCATAGTCTCTTGTCCAGTTATAGTTATATTTACATACTGGGGGAAACATGGGTATTACAATCCCCTCCCCCTTACAGGAACATCGTCCTCGATGTTCTATCTACCGATATGCTCTGTATGTACAGAAGTAAACAAAAATGGATATGCATGTCTCATGGAATCCTCCATTTCCCATGTAGCCTCATATGGGCCAAAGTGTTTTCACTGCACCTTGACCTATGCAATGGTTCTATTCTTGAGTGGGGTTTCCTTCCTGTCTATTATTCATTGAGGTTCTGGCAGGAATTCTCCCTCGGGTTCCACCTGAATCATAGATCAGTCAATAATATGATTAGAATCATGTACATACTTATTTAATAAAGAAACATGGAAAACATTATGTGCTTTCACTGTGGGAGGAAGTGTTAGCCGATAGGCTACTGGTATGATGTAGGAGCATCGTCAGCAAGCACACGTGGAGAGACAACTCAACTCCTTTGAATCATTTCAGAATCTTAACTACTGACATTTCCTGCAATCTTTTTGAAATGATAAAAAAATGAAGAAGATCAAACTCTTGGGAGTTGAATGATCGTGAGTGATCTGGGAGTTTCACTCCTAGTCTTGAATGTAACAAAACCTAGGTAGAAATTAGGTTTTGTTTTTTAGTAGACGAGTAATCGGGGGGGGGAACCCTAAGAACCCTCTGAGATAAGTAAAGGTGTGGTAGGACCAAATGAGGTTGTTGCGAGTTAGTAGGCGTTTTATGTGATTTATTTGTTGCAGAGTCTTGTTGTTATTTATCATAGTTGTAGCCATTTACTTTTGAATGAATATAACATAGGAAAATTGATCCAATGCATGGTGTTGCCACTATTTACAACCCCCTGTTATTGTTGTTTTCATGAATGAATGAGTTATATTATTGAGTATATGAAACTGTGAAGTGTTTAGATAAGTTTCAATTGTTATCTTCATTGAGTTCATGCAAGGCGTGCATACAATTCACAAGGAGTGCATTGACAGAGTCTGTCTCGACTCAGAAGCTCAGAAGAGATAGCGTGAAACTTCTCTTTGCAAGGAGTGCAAAGTGACTGCTGCAAGGTGTGCACAGTCATCCACAAAAACTTAAGTCTTCCGTGAGAATCCACTACAAGGAGTGACATATTTTGTTTCGACTCATAAGCTCAGAAGAGATAGCGTAAAATTTCCTTTGCAAGGGGTGTAAAGTGACTACTGCAAGGTGTGCATGTTTGCAAGATCCTAAGTCTCGCGTAAGAATCTGTTGCAAAGAGTGCACAGATCCGAAATTCAACTAAGTGTCAAAGTAACTCTTTAAGGAGTTAAAGGAGAAGAAGGAGTTAAATCTCAAGAGAGATGGCATGAGAAATATTCAAAGGGGGGGAAGTTCTGAAGGTTTCACAAGTCACAGGCTAAGATCCATCCAGGAGGGAGGAAGATCATTCTAGATCGTTGGATCTGGGTAAAGAAAATGAGCATTAAGTATTTGCGTGCATATAGAAGCGAGGATTCACCGAAGTCCCAAAGAGACCAGGGAGCTTCCATCACCCAAAAGTATAGGTGGCGCAAGATCCACAACTCTAGAAGGAAATAACTTCGGGAGTTTTGTGGACAAGAATAAAGAGAAATCGATGAAGAGCAGACCATCGTTCGGTTCAGAGGAGAAACTATCTGGGAGGAGAACTTGTTCAGCGTTTCAACATCGAAAGACACAAGGAGTTGTGTCATGTAGACGACCAACAAAAATCACCGAAGATGAAAGGATTGATCTGGATCATCCGTTCGATTGAAGTTTGTGGGACGTCGATTTGAGACTTCGGGGAAAGTCCCTTCGAGGGTTTCTCTTTAGGAGTTGAAAATCCTGAACCCCAAAGAGATGAAGTAACTCGTAGCGGTCTGATTCAAAAGGACATGCGACAGAGATCTGTGAACTCCGGGTGAAAACACTCCAGGAGAAAACAAGTGTGCAGAAGTTGAGATCTTCGAAGCTCGAATCGCCGAAGTGAATCGTAACCGTCTGATTTAGAGGGACACGTGACAGAGATTCGTGAACTCTATTTGAAAACACTCCAGGAGAAGGTGAGTGTGTAAGGGATGAGACTCCCTAAGCCCAAAGAGCCGAAGTGAACCACAATCATCGATCTATGAGGAACACGCGTCAACAGATCGTTCTCTTTGGGTGAAAGCACTTCGTGAGAAGGCGAAGAATAAGAATTGGAAATCCCCGACGCCTGAATAATTGAAGTGGTTTGTGGCATTTGATCTGCGAGTGACACACGTCAATAGCTCATGAAATCCGGGTGTAAGCATTGCAGAGAAAGTAAGTTTTGTGAGTTGAAAACTCTAAAACCCGAATTGGCGAAGTAGATCACGATCGTTGATTTGAAAGGGGCACACATCAACAGATAGTGGAGATCTAGGAGGGCGTGATCCAGAGAGAAGGAAGGAAAAGAGAAAGATCTGAAATGTTGATCGAGAGGCTCTGTTTGCAATGGTCATGCAGGATTGCGGGGAAAGAAAGAGCTTGGACTTTAAAAATTTGAGAGCGGTCCACAATCGAAACCATGGTGTTGCAATAGGTACGCATGGCGATTAGTAGTGAATTGTAGGGAGAAAACAGGGTTGATCCCAAACCACTCTTGTTCATGCCCTCAATCATGTGTTTACATGAGGAAATAGCTTGAGGTCACATACGGGAAAGGGCTAACGGAAGAGGAGATAGTTCCTGAACCCTGATAGTTCAACAGTGCAAAGGGAGAGGTCGCAGATGCCATAGAAATTGCACCAAAAGACTAAAAGGGCCTGTGTTTAATTTCAAGCGAGACCATGAAGGTTTCAGAGAGCTGATTCGTCTTCAAGAATCGAATATCCTTGACTGGGAGGTCAAGCAACCTCGAGGAGAGAAGGGGGGTCTGCATCAAGTGGTATTAGAGTGTGATTTCTTCTATAGATTTCAGGCGAAGGAGACAAAGGAGATAGTCTGATACCATCAAGTGGTATCAGATTGTGATTTCTTCTATAGATTTCAGGCGAAGGAGACAAAGGAGATAGTCTGATACCATCAAGTGGTATCAGAGCCTGAAATTTTTTTCAAGAAACGAAGAAGAGCTCGAAGGTGTACTCTGCGTGTGAGAGAAAATCAACACAATTCCACCAAGGAGACACGTGGATCCACCTTTATCCAATCACGTTGTAGAAAGAGAAATGTGAGTGATTAGTGCAAGAATAGAGGTGATGGAGGCAACACAGAGGAGGGCACCTGATGTTAGGGACATCAGTGATGCAGAAATCAAAGAAGTAGAAGTCGAAGAAGATGCAGGAGAAAATGTTTCCAAAGAACGCTTACTGAGAGCAGTTGTTAGATTGGGAGCTAGAGCCAAAATAGAGATCCCAATGTATGAAGGCAATTTGGATGTTGAAGAGCTGTTGGATTGGATTGGATCCATGGACAAATATTTTGACTATGAAGATGTATATGAGGAGAAGAAGGTGAGACATGTTTTCACCAGGCTAAAAGGATATGCAACTTTGTGGTGGGATGAACTGTAGGCTGAGAGGAGAAGAAAAGGCAAACAAAAAATAAAGAATTGGGACAGAATGGTAGCCAAGTTGAAGGATAAAGTCATGCCCAAATATTACTAGATAAATATGTTCAGAAAGTTGCAGAACCTGAGACAGAAGGGTATGACAATGAAGGAGTACACGAAGGAGTTCTACAAGATGAATATCAGGACTGGACAATGAGAGAAGGATGAAGAAAAAAAATTCAGATATATAAATGGCTTGAGATATGAAATCCAGGACAAGATCAACATGATGTCAGTAAGGACAGTAGAGGATTCTTATTAGATTTCTCTGAAGGCAGAGGATAAGTTGGCCAGGAAATAGATTCAATGAAACAAAGGCATAAACCTAAGAAAAGGAAAGGGGGTTTCCCATGATAAGACGCAGAAATCCAAAGATGGAATTGAAAAACCACACAGTCACTCAGAAAGAGGAGGAAGTTCCTGAGGAAGACAAGGTGCTGGAAGAAGTTATTCTATAGGAAGAGGAAGAAGAAGAGGAGGAGAAGTAAGGTGTTATGACCATGGAAAGACATGACATATGTCTTGGGAATGTCTCGAAAAAAAGAAATAAGGAGGAGGTGAAGCTCGCATTTCAGAAGCATAGAAAAGGAATGTTGAAGTAGAAGGTGCAGAGGATGGAACATCCCTAATGCTGATGAAGGTTCTCTTAAAACCATAGTTGAAAATTGAAAATCCAGTGCAAAGGAACAGTCTATTCAAGACAACTTTCAAGACTAAAGGCAGAGTATGCAAGGTGATAATTGACAGTAGGAGCACTGATAACTTAGTATCCATAGAGATGGTGGAGAAATTGGAGCTAGAGACAACTGCACATCCAAACCATATAAAGTCTCATAGTTGCAGAAAGGACACTAGGTAATGGTCACTAAACAATGCCTCATGGAATTTAAGACAGGAGGATATAGAGACAAAATTCTATGTGATGTGATTCCCATGGATGTATGTCATTTGTTTTTGGGAATACCATGGTAGTTTGAAATAAATGTCATTCATGATGGGAGAAAGAATACTTACACCTTGGAGAACAATGATAGGAAACACATGTTGCTTCCAATAGAGGAGAAGAATGCAAAAGAGGAATTCAACACAAGCATACTTCTCATGAGTGGGAAGGAACTCCTGAGTGAAGTCAAGAAGGGACAGGAGATGCAGTTTGTTGTGGTGAGGAAACCCAGAGTTGTCCTTACAAGTACTTCAATGGATGATTTGCCTGAAGAAGTTCAGGAGTTGTTGGATAATTTTGCTGACATAGTAGTGGATGAGTTTCCTAACTCATTTCCACCCATCAGAAGTATCAACCATCATATTTATTTGATACCAAAAGCAAGTCTGCCAAAAACGAAGCATACAAATTGACACCTCAAGAGAATGAGGAGGTAAAGAACCAATCCGGGAATTGTTAGATAAGGGTTTGGTCAGAGAAAGCTTGAGTCCATGTGCAGTATCAATTGTGTTGAGTCCAAAGAAGGATGGAGGATGGAGAATGTGTACTGACTTGATAGCCATAAACAAGATCACCACCAGGTATATATTTCATTTTCCAAGAATGGATGACTTAATGGATTGTTTAAGTGGATAAAATTTATTTTCTAAGATAGATTTTAAAACTGGATATCACCAAATAAGGATGAGAGAAGGTGATAAGTGGAAAACAACCTTTAAGACAAATGAAGGGTTGTATGAGTGGCTTGTTATTCCATTTGGCTTAACAAATGCCCCAAGTACTTTTATGAGGTTGATGAATGAAATACTGAAAGATTTCATTGGCAAGTTTGTGGTTGTACATATGGATGATATATTGGTCTTTAGTAGGACTAACAAGGAGTATTTGAGACATATGACCTTAGTGATGAGGAGACTACAACAGGAGAAGATGTTGATCAATCTGAAGAAGTCCTCTTTTATTAAGACAAAGCTCATTTACTTGGGTTTTGTGATCTCTTCAAATGAATTGAATATGGATCCTGTTAGCGTCAGAAGTCACTCTTGGATTGCAACAGGAGCAGAGCCGAACACCCATTAGTTTATGTCACGATTTGTTTATAAAAATGGGGTGATCGAATGGAAGTTAACTCAAAACAATATTGTTCTAACTCTGAAACTAGGCTAGGCATGCATGGGCAAGTGAGGTCTTAGACAAACTTCAGATAGTGAGTTGTAGTAAGGGTGAATAGGGGGAAGACTTGTATAAGAGAAATGCAAAGGTCTATTGTAAACATCAGGTTTCTAACAGACTGCAGGAGAAAACATCTAAACACAAGATCTTCTTACATTCAAACGCAGAAAACCGGAGAATGTAACAATGCAACAATAAATCCTTTATCGTTACATAATTGCAATAATTCATGTGAATCAGTCAATCATGAACTCCCTCGGTATGAGATGAAAACTAGATGGGGTAAGGAAACTGTCTGTCATTAAACAAGAAATATTACATATAGATGCATAACCAGAGAACTAGAGTGTCTATTAAAACTTTACAATCGAGAGCTTCGCTCTACCATCGATCCTTTGAAAAATATCAAAACTAAGTATATATACTCCTAAACATTTTCCCATCAGAGGCCCCCTAGACTTTCGGGATGAGGCGTTTCTTCAATCAAATATGGCCTGCACTCCTCTGTCATACACCACCTTAATTCTGCATGGCTCGTGCCAGGGGGTAGTTGAGCCCTTAAATGTTGAATTAGCATGCGCAGACTTCCCTAGGGAGTCGAGGACTCGGCATGGCTTCCGTGGGAAAAAACCAGTACAGAGGACCACCTCGGGCAGACATCCTACCAGGACCTCCATACCTTGCAATTAATGGGTGAGGCGAGGTTTCAATCACCCCCTCTCTTCTTCATTCGTTCCAAGAAGGTATCAGGATTGAGATCAAGTCGAATCAACATCTGGAGAACACGGTGCTCCCCTTCTGAAACTCAACTCGACACTTTTGGCCCCCTTTGTACAGCCTTTTCTACTCCCTCAAGTGACCACGGTCTGTGACCCTACACTTATCCTCAAAGGTACTTTCGACGCTTCGGGGTTCGGGGCTTTGAGATATGAATCCCTTACCCTTAGAACTCTCGAATATCGACATGTCGATGTGATTGCGCACCATGCGTCCTTTTGGATGGACAGCTAAGATTACGTCTTCGGCGCTGACACTATGAAAATCCCGAAGGGCCCCACCCATGGCTCAGATCATGCGCCGCATGTCCTCCTGATTAATGGTCCTAATCCTTTCAGGATTTCTTGCACCGGGAGTTCACGATGCGCTTCTTCCTTGAAATCCCGATCAAATAAACTGTGAAATCACAAATGTGTGCCGCGTGTCCTTCAGGTGAACGGTCGAGATAACATTTGTTATTTAAAAGGGGGCTTCCTTCATTCCCAGGCTCGCTTGACGTGACCTGGTGCTAGGACCGTGGGCTCAGCTCCAAAGGTGCCTTCGGCATTTCGTCGATCGACAATTTCAGCTGCAGTGAATGGGAGGTCCCTTGTCTCCCGAAACACAGATCCTCGAAATGTCGACTGACTACCACCTGTCCCAACTGGATCGGACTACCCAGATTTTTAATATAGGTGCTATCCATTGTGATAATCTCGGTGAAACTCTGTTAACTAGGATTCCCCACCGACCGTTGATCTGCTTTACCAATTGATCCTTGTCATTGAAATCAGACTGCTCGCTCACCTGCTTGCAAGAATTGGTGCTAACATTAGGCTCCATGGGGGATAGAATCATCCCTGTGATGCTCTAAGAACTCATTTTGCAGTTTCAGTTCCTTGTTTTTGGGCTATGGAGTCAAGCTCAAACCTCCTACTGAGAAATATATGACGAAAAGTAAAAAACCAAACAAACTAAACATAGACACTCCAAGGAGCTTATTTATGCACAATCCTAAGCTAATAAAATCCTTTACATGGGGTTAGGTGAAATAAAACTTCCACCATAGCCATCCAAGAAGCTTCCTGAATAGAAGCTCCTTCCTTCTGTCGATGGTCACCAACAGATGGTGTAACCATGACAGCAAAACGGCTACACTCTTCAACTTCTCCTCATAGGCTTAAGTTGATATGAAATAGGGCAGCTCCAAGGCATAAAGGACATGCCACTCCATGTATTTGCTAACAGGGTCATAGAATGAGTGGCGAATTTCAGAAAATGGATGGCAGTCAACCTCCTCTGCTACAAAGTTGCTCACATGTGGTTGAATATCTTTGATAAGCACAGGTGAGTGGATGACTGACGTAGGCTCACTGTTATTAGGTGGTGGTTGCTCGCTAACTGGCTCTGAAATGAAATATGTGCTCAGCTGCTCTTCTGGTTCCTTTTCCTCTTCTTCTTGGCTTCCCCCCGTATCAGATTCGTATTCATAATAAATGGGAACCAAGGGATGGCTCTGCTCACTGTCATGTTGGTCAGTGTCTTTATAGTGATCAAATGTGGGATAAGCTTGTTGCTCATCATCACTATAACATTCACCAAAAAAGGGTTGACCCTTATCTCTGTGATCTTCTTCTAGACTAGTGGTCCCGTCAAAAATATCCATTTCAGGGACAGTGGGACCTACTTCTTTTGACTGCTCATACATAATATTTTTCTCTTTAATCCCAGGTAAAAATATATCATGAGAAACCCCATGGAGGAAAAGATAAAAATCCTCTTCCACAACTAACCCCTCTTTAAAAATGAGAAGGTCTTTGTCATCATAAGTAGCGCTGATAGGAACATCTGCTTCAACCCAATACCCAGGTGAGCCATTTACAATAGACTACATCTGCTCTATAAGCTCATAATTTGATGAGTGATATTGTTGTGGTTGGGATTTTCAGTTTTGATCGGAAAATCCACAGTGTAGTCATTAGATTGTCGACGTTTCGGATCCAGATCAGGATCCATCTTCAGGACAAAGAGCTTGGGTTTTAAGAGAAAGGACAATCTAATGACTACACTGTGGCTTTTCCGATCAAAACTAAAAATCCCAACCACAGCAATCTCACTCATCAAATCATTTCCCTGTACGGTAGGGAGACTCTGGACGAAATTCGAGTTTTAGAAAAGGTTAGGGTTAAAATTAAGAGAAGAGTGGCAGACCTGGAATTTCTCAAAAAATGCCGAGATGAAAACGTGCTACCTAAATTTGCACAGATTCAACACAGAAGCAAGAACAGGTGGATCAGCGCAGCCTTCTCCAAACTGGGATTAGCCATTGTTAGAGGCAAAATTAAAAAGAACAGATGCATTCTTGAACACACATCCAAAAATGCATTGAAACTCCACCTAAAACTAGCGCAGATCGCGGCACCCGGACTGTGGAGGATAGTGGATGCCCTGGCAACGATGAAAGCTAAGAAAGCATACGCAGAGGAAAACAACAGACATGCGTCCAAGTTAAAACGACTGTTAAGCAACAGAAATAGCCAGAACACCAAAGAAAAGAATGTAGTTAACCTATCCGTGCGCGTGCTGAACGAAATGGAAATGGTTGTTTTAGGACATGGATTAAACTTCGCAGTCTCACCGAACTTCATCCCCACGGAAGACATCATCTGTTGCATAGAGGACGACATACAAAACCTGAGTGATGAAGACAAAGAATCAATAAGACAAGACTGCGCAGTGATCCTACGCAAAGCCAAACCTCCAAAACGAAGCAATTTAAATAATGAAGAACGTACAGCCCTAAAGAACCTAAGAAACGGTGATAAATTGGCTATTCTCAAAGCGGATAAAGGAGGCGCTACCGATCTTATGAACATGGATGACTACAACAAGAAAATGATAGAACACCTAACCAAGAGTGGCAACTATAGGAAACTAGACTCCAACCCCATCAAGAAAATTATAAGACAAGTCAAGAGAGCCATCAACAGCTCTAACCTAGATGAGAGAACCAAAAAACGCCTAACCCCCAACAACGAGATCACCCCTAGGATATATGGTTTGCCAAAAATTCACAAAGAAGACGTCCCTCTTAGACCCATAGTGAATACCATAGGTTCACCAACCTATGAACTAGCGAAACACGTAGCTAAGATCCTCAGCCCCCTAGTAGGCCACACTAACTCTTTCATCAAAGATTCCAATGACTTTGTCAATATCATCAAAAACGAAAAGGTAGGGCCCCAAGACACCCTTATAAGTTTTGATGTAGTCTCTCTTTTCACAAAAATCCCCTTAGAAGAAGCCATCCAAATTGTTAATGAACTCACCGATCCGGATACAGCTAAACTAGCCGAAGTCTGTCTACGCTCCACCTTCTTTAGTTACCAAGGAGAGTTCTATGAACAAACCAGTGGCGTAGCAATGGGCTCCCCACTGTCCCCCATTGTTGCCAACTTGTTCATGGAGAATTTTGAAAAGAAGGCCCTAGAATCCTTTCCCTTATAACCCTCAAGGTGGAAAAGGTATGTTGATGATACAAATGTTCTCTGGCCCCATGGAAAAGATGAATTACAGAAATTATTTCTACACCTAAAAAGCATATCCGAAGATATTAAATTCACCATGGAACTCGAAGAGAACAATAGCATCCCCTTCCTAGACATTCTTATCAAAAGGAAAAGTAATGGTGATCTTGGACATGCGGTGTATAGAAAGAAGACCCACACTGAGAACTATCTCCACGCCAATTCCCATCACCACCCCAACCAAAAACTAGGTGTCTTAAAAACCTTGGCCACTAGAGCCATAAGAATCTCTGATGAAACACACCCAGATAAGGAAACATATCACCTTACCAAGACTTTAGGAACATAGGGTATAAACAAAAAGACATTAAGAACGCAATAAACAAAGCCCTAGAAATAAACCGCAATAACCACAGTGCCCCTCCAGAACAAAACCCTAATAGGAGTGCCTACCTTCCATACATCCAAGGAGTAACTGATAGAATTGCTAGAATACTCAGTAAAAAAGAGATTAAAACCTCCTTCAAACCCCTTGTAACCATCAAACAGAGCATGAGATCCGTTAAAGACAAACTTAACCCTCACAATGGCAAAGGAATCTACAAAATAGAGTGCTCATGTGGTAAATGCTACATTGGTGAAACTGGTCGCTCCTTCCAAGTTAGGATAAAATAACATGGGGCTGACATCAAGAAAGAACGCATCCGCACCTCCGCCCTAGCTGAACACTCCATCAAAACTAGACAACATGTTCGCCTAGAAGACACCAAAATCCTCGCCAAAGAGAATCACCTCTTCAAATGTCGTATTAGAGAAGCCATTGAAATTTGTAAACACCCTAGTAACCTTAACAGAGATAGTGGCCTAGAATTGAGCAAAAACTGGCTCCCCCTGTTACATAAAAAACAACAATAAACTTTGGATTAGAACCCAAAAATTTTCACCTTATAACAAATTAAACCCTAATATTAAACCCTTAACAAGCACACCTTAACCTCTTATCATATTAACCTAATGATTAATTTTAAATAAGAAACCCTAATATTATTAAATATACTATCTTAACCTTCAAATAAACAATATCTCAATAAACCCTAGCAATTTCTTATAAAATAATATAAATTAAACCCTATAAAATAATTAAATTAATTAATTATAAAATAAAACCTTAGAAAATGAAATTTATTTAGAGACCTTAATACATTACCTTAAACTAATTAGAACCCGTTAATTTCCTTTTAACTTAATAAACCCTAATATTAAACCCTAGACAAGCACTCCTTATTAACCTAACCCTAGAATTAACACTTTAATTTACCTCAAACAAAACCCCAAAACATAATTATATATATATATAAAATAAAAACCCTAAAATTATCATAACCTTTAATAAACAAGAATTTAAGAAACCCTAGTGATATTTTATATAATAAATCTATTAAATAATTCTACTTAGTCGACACTAATAAACTTTCCCACTTCTAGTATTTATACCATCTCTTCCCTTTCTCTTAAAACCCAAGCTCTTTGTCCTGAAGATGGATCCTGATCTAGATCCGAAACGTCGACAATCTAATGACTACACTGTGGCTTTTCCGATCAAAACTGAAGCTCATAATTTTCACAAGAGGCATGTTGATCTTTATGAACATCTAAAAGAACATGTGCATCTGAAATAATGTCAGATGCTTCCATTCTAGGGCTAACACAATTAATATCATTTAACACCTCTATTTTTTCATGGAAAATGCTTTCCTCCACAGTAAAAGCTTTATCATGGACATGGTCTTCAGGGCCAGAAGAGGCTTCATGAAGCAAAGAAAAATCCTCACAACAATTTTCATACAAATAATCAACTGGATAGTAATCTTTACAAAATGAATTGAAAGCTGCATGAAAATCTGCCAAAGAATGGATACTTGCAGTGGGAAGAGATCGACACCATTCAAGAGCAGCTCCCTTTAATGAATACCTGAAGAGATTAATCTGGACATCTTCATGCATGATATTAAGTCGATGAATAACGTCATGAAAGTCTAGTAAATGCTCAACTGGTACCTCTGAACTCTTTGCATGAAATTCAGGGAAGAAATTTTCCCATATGTCTCTATCAGGAAGTGCATTAGGAAAACCAACTATCTGGGAAAAGTCACAGAAAGAAAACCTTTGAGCTAAGATTTTCTCCATATTGAACCTATGGAGTTGCTAATTGATCCTTGAATCATGGAGTTGTCGGGTGAAATATTTACAGCTTTGACTGTGCTTGGTCCTTGTTCACCATCAAAGGCCAGATCTTAACATTATCGTTACCCCAGGAATGTTCTCAGGTTGAGAAAGCAGCTGCTGAGACCTTCTCGAGAAAGCTCCTCTGGGTCAACTTTCAGGCGTGCTAAAGTAGCCACAACTGAAATAGTGATGTGGAAACCTTGGAGTCGCCACAGTGGAGTCGCCAGGTTCATAGTAGCAATCCATAAGGGCTTTTATGCCTGATGCACCTTCAAAATCAGAGGCTCAATGTCGTTCAATCTCGAGGAAAATTTTCAACTTCGTCCCCGGCAGCGGCACCATAAATGTTAGCGTCAAAAGTCACTCTTGGATTGCAACAGGAGCAGAGCTCGATGCCCATCAGTTTATGTCACGATTTGTTTACAAAAAGGGGGTGATTGAATGGAAGTTAACTCAAAACAATATTGTTCTAACTCTGAAACTAGGCTAGGCATGCAT
>CBVK0100670207.1:0-16260 GCA_900067695.1 Picea abies
TCTTAATGAAGAGTTTGATCTTCCATCATCATGACATAATCATATTATCACCTCGATAACCAAAAATGTAGATAACATGCATTGGGACACACTGGATATTATAGAAAAATTATTAAGGGATACGCATAGATAACAACACCTATGGATAAGATATTAAATAAGTATAGTAAGTTTCAATGGATATAGGAGTGCCAACAGAGCTTTGACACATTAAAGCAGAAAATGATCACTGTGCCTATCTTAGTTTTTCCAGACTGGAGCAAGGAGTTCAATGTTCATGTTGATTCTTTTTCCATTGCATTAGGAGTAGTCTAAGCACAGGAAGGAGCAGGAGAGATTGACCACCCTATAGCCTTTTCTAGCAGGAATATTTCTACATCTGAAAGGAATTATACTACCACTTAAAGGGAAGGCTTAGCTATGGTGTATGCGTTGTAGACATTTAGACACTACTTGCTCAGAGGACATTTTAGAATGTTCACTAATCATTCTGCATTAAAGTACTTATTCAAAAAGACAATGTTGGGGGGAAGAATATGCACATGGCTACTATTATTCTAGGAGTATGACTTTGAGATCGTGGTCAAGCCAGGAAGGATGAATAAAGGACATGCTCACTTATCCAAGTTAGAACATGGAGACGAACCTACTAGTTTGGATGATATGCTACCAAATGCACAGTTTTTGGCCATCAGGAAATTCGATGATCCCTTCATCGAGATAGTCCAGTTCTTGCCTACAGGAATGACACCTCGTGAGTATATAGTTATTCAGAAGAAAAAATTGGTAGTCTGCGTTGCATATTTTCAACTTATAGTTGGACAGTTATATAAGATGGGACCAGATGATATCTTGAGGAGAGGTGTTATGGAGGAAGAAAGACCATTGATTCTTGCATAAGCACATGAAGGCATCACAGGAGGACATTATGCAGGGAAAGAAACAACACAGAAGGTTCTTAGAGCTGGCCTTTGGCGGCCCACTTTACACAAGGATGATAAGGAATACTATAGAGCCTACGATATATGTCAAAGAATAGGGGAGCCTTCTAGAAGGGATGAAATTCCTTTAGCACCTCAGTTAACTTTACATTCATTTGAGAAATGGGCTATTGACTTTGTGGGACCTATCAACCCACTAAAAAACCACACAGGAGCTCGATACATCATCACTATTATAGAATATTTGACCAGATGGGCAGAAGCAAGAGCAATTAAGGATTGCAGTGCAGCTACAGTTGCACGATTCATCTTTGATGATATCATAACCATATTTGGATGCCCAAAGATCCTTATGAGTGATCAAGGAACACACTTCATAAACAAAATTATTGAATCTTTGACTCAGGAGTTCGAATTTCACCATCAGAAGAGCACACCATATCACCCACAAGTGAATGGTACATTCGAAGCCTTCAATAAGATCTTGGAGACAATGTTGAATAAGATTTGCAGTGTTAATAGAGATGATTGGGATTTGAGGATTCCATTAATGTTATGGGATTATAGAACTACTTGCAAAAAGTTAACAATGCAGACTCCCTTTAAGTTAGTTTATGGTCAGGAAGAAGTAGTACCTATGGAATATTTGGTTCCTTTTAAGAATTGCAGCATTTACAGGTATGGATGACACTGGTGTTGTTCAAGACAGGCTCACACATTTGATAGAATTAGAGGAAGACAGGTTTATTGCAATATTTCATCAGCAAGTACAAAAAGAATGCAAAAAGGCTTACCATGACATACATATCAAGAAAAAAGAATTCAAACAAGGAGATTTGGTACTTTTATATGACAACAAGTTCATGACACATCCAAGAAAGTTTAGGACACATTGGCTTGGGCCATTTGAAGTTGTATATGTTACAGAAGGTGGAGTTGTGCAGTTGAAGACCCTTAATGGAGAATGGAAGAATGGTTTAGTGAATGGGAGTCGATTGAAGTTTTATTGTGACAACCAGCTACGTCGCAACTCTCAGTAAAAATAAAGGAAGAAGGGTCTAAGTACCAGGTGCAGTTGAAATTGGGTACTAGACATAGAAAATATGGTCTACACAATAGTGAGGGACAGAGAAGAAAGCACATGCTTCTTCGCACAATTTGCAGTCGAAGTAATACAGAAGGTTCAACCCTACAGTGACTCGAGATGAGTCACATGTGAGTGTTGAGGGCCTATTGGCCCTTGGTCATTTATTAAGGAAGAAAGTGAAGATTGATAAGGAAATACAAAGTATGAAGTGCGTGGAAGGCACACAAACCGAGGAGGGGTCAAAGTGGTTAAAGAAGAAGAAAAGAAGGAGCAAAGTAAAGGAAAAGTTAGTCATTAAAAGAGAAGATCAAGGAAGACAAAGAAGCAAGGAAGATGAATCATGGATAGGTCAGCAAGTGGAAGAAGACACTAATAGGTTCTTTGGAGAACCTTGTGGAGGAGAAGGAAGAATAGGTTGGAGAAGCCCTTAAAATGCGGGTCACGTGGACCTAGGGTTTTGACACCTAGGCTTCGATCTAAGGTTGTCTAAGAGTCATGAAATGTATAAATAATGGTCTAGAGGAGTTGAGAGGTTTGATTATTGGTTTTCATTGCTGGTTGTGATATAATTAGTGAGAGATAGAAATTTTTTGTTGTAAGAGCATTATGTATTCTAGATCTTCAGCTGTGTGCGAAGATTGACCATGCAGCTAGGTGCACAGGGAGGGGAGATAAAGAGGAAGAGAGAGAAGGATCTGCGCTAAGTGTGCAGATAGAACTGTATGGTTTCATATATTATATCAAGAAACACAATTATGTGGACATAGCCCTAGGGAGAGGGTGAACCACATAAATCTTGTTGTTCTTTATGGTTGATGTTGTGTTATTTTCTATCTGTTATATTGTTATGCATTGTTATTGTTCCTATTTAAAGATAATGAGATATAACTAACTTTGCAAAGCTAAAAATAATACGGTTAAGAATCTCTAGGTTATATTTTGTTGTTATTCTAGAATCATCTTGCACTTCATCTGGTTGTAGACACCTATGTCCTTCAACCCCCCTATTGCTACTTCGGGTGAGACTTCATCTGCTTCGCAGGTGTTGTCGAAAGGGTAGTAGTTAGGGTTTGTTGGTGCAATGTTAGAGTGAACCCTGGGTCTTCCCCTGTGTCAAAAAATACCTATCGTTGGGGATCACTTCAGACCCCAAGAACAAAAGTGTGAATGCAGTCATGTTCACAGGGAATTACAATGACCTACAGGAAAACACCACCAACACTTGGCAGATTATGCCATAAGTGGTCGCATAGTATCAAGGTATATCCAAATTTAAAATGACCAAGAATACAATATGGATCCAAGCATGAAAGGATCTCGAGAACCAATAGCTACAACTATGGTGTTGCGTCAAGGAAGAGAACGTAGAAATGGCCCTCAAGGATTGGCATGAGGATTGGAGGATTCCAAAATTGAATCAAGAGATGCTCGCGGATAAGGAGGCAGATGAAGGGAAAGAACAGATACTTGTAGGAGAAAAATAGGCACCCAAGAAGCCAAAGACAAGTTAGAACTTGACACGACATAAAAAAGGGGGTGTGTCCAAGAAAGGAACTCAAGCGGGGAAGAAGAACAACACCCAAGGACTAGAGGAACAGGAAAAAGAGACCGAGACAACACAAGGGACCACATCAAGTGCTACTCAGTAGGAGAAAGGCTAGACCAAGAGGCATATTATACAAATAGGGGGTGCGTGTAAGAAAACTAAGGCACACAAAATGCCACCAAAATATACGATCATGGAGGATGACGCAGACCTCGTGGCCCAAATGGTCTAGGATCAAACATCAGAGGATTTTGACGAATCTCAGTGCCAAAGGGACAAGATGCAGGATGAGATGGTAGACATGAGGTAGCTCCTCGAGCAGATCAGAGAAACACAAATCAATGACAGAGGAATAGAATCAATCCTCGCAACATCATAGACAGGATCCAGGGCTGGATTGAGTGAGAAAGATAGGATCTAGACGAGAACACAATTGATATCAACGTTTCACATTACACCCAACATGTTGTGCATGGATGAAATAGTGGTTCAAACACCATTGAAATATTTGGACCAAATCTAGTTGGTAATGACGTGGATACCAACCAAGGCATTGTATAAACTACAAGTCAGCGTCGTGCAAGAGGTGCAGTCGCACAGACACAATGGAGTTGTAGAAGATGAAGGACAATAGAGAAGAGTCCAACAGTGGTACCAGGAAGAGGAGAAGATAAGAGAAACTATCCAGGACCTCAAGAAGAGGAATAAGACAATGTCGATCATTGAGTGCCTCAAAGGAGCATAGGATATGAAGAAGCTGTAGGAAGAACTCATAATCGTGCAAAAACAAAAGAAGGAGCGACAAGCTCAAATGGAAGCTCTCCAAGAGTGGGCAGCAGAGGTCACTGCATAGGTGGAAGAGGCAATCAAGAACATGGAACAAACTTGAGAAGAATGTGTAGATATGGTTAGCGACGATATTGCAGTGCAATCATTGGACATACTCAGAGAAAAGACTGTGTAGGCTCAAACACAAGCAAAGGAACGCACAGAGAAATTCCAGGCTCTCATAGGAGATATTGTAGAAGTGCACAAAGTTTAGGTGGCTCAAGATGAGCCACATGTTAGTGTTGGGGACATGTTGGATGCAGGGATAGTTAGGAAGAAAGACTATTTTTGGAGGAGAAGAATGCAAGGAGGAAAGTACAACTGGAAGGAGAAGCAGCATGTGTAAGAGAAGCAGGTGAGGCCCACATGCAAGGAAGACCTAACAATGCTAGGGTTAGGGTTTTTGTAATGTATTGTAATGGTTGGTGAGCCAAGGATATAAATAAGTAGTACTTAGAGAGAGTGAAGAGGGACAGAGATGCAGACACCCACATAGGGAGAGATAATTGCAATAAATATATGATTCATTAAGCTGGTGAGGGAAGGAAGTAGTGAGCGACTCGATATTGAGGGTTAGATTGCAGGCTTAAGAGCCTGGTGAGATCTAGTTAGGCTCACAAGGATCAAGGAGCCTATGGAAAAGGGTGAGATCTAATATTGTAACCACGTGCAGCATGATATATTTATGAACCATAATAAAAACTTGAGCGCCAAATATTTGTGGACGTAGCCCAAGAGGGGGTGAACCATGGTAACACATGTGTTATGTGAATGAATGTATGCATCTTTCGGTTGATTAATTGTTGAATGTTAAATGAATGAATTAACTAGCTATATCTGGCATTCCACATGCATGAGTAGAATTATTTTTATAAGTAGATGTTAGATTGAATGAATAAAGATTACAGAGCAAAACCGTAGATCTTTTCTCGTTCCAAGGTTGCAAACACCTAAGTATTGCATCCAACCATAGAGTTATCTCAGGTGAGACTACGCACTACACTCTGTGTGTTGTGTTTCCTTATGGACTACCATAGGGGCCAACAGTTTTAAAGGGATTTTGTTGGGAATCTTATCAAATCTAAACCATGGTCAATCTATGATAGTAAGATAGAATCAGAATAACCCATAAAGAATCCTAAGTAGAAAGAGAAGAAATCCAACACATGGTATGGAGTTTCTATATTCCTTCAAAGATAAAAAAAAAAAAATAGTGTAGTGGTTGGTTGCTTGTGTTGACTAACATCATTGAGAAACATTGGTGGTTAGTCATGACTTTTGGTCTTGCTAATGTTTCAACTACATTGAATAAGAATCATCAAAGACATATTTCACCCACATTTGGGTAATATATAGTGTTATATTTGGATGGCATATTGGTAATATATAGTGTTCATTATACAAATCAAATAAGATTCATGTTACATCTGGTTCAACACACCTCACAGTCATCCATGATTGAAACTCCTCTTATTATGGTGGTCGTTTTGTCACTTTGAATACTTTGCAATGTTTAGAGAAATATTTTTATTGGCCTTATATGAAGAAGCACATTGAATATTTTATTAGAAGATGTTCCTTATGCAATCAATCTAAACCTTAAGCTTGCCATAAATGTTTCAAATCAAACATGAAATTATATAATCATTCATATGTAGTTATTGAAGTTTACATACAATTTATTGTAGTTATTGAAGTTTACATACAATTTATTGAAGTTATTGAAGTTTACATACATACATCATTGAAGACTATTGTCCACTGAAATCACTCTAAAGACATTCCAAGCCCAAATTCAAGTGGTAGTGGAGCAAGTTCATTTTTTAATCTGGGTTATTTTCTTAAAGATGGAACCTAGATACAAGGTAAAAATTCATCTCGGTGACAACTAAATGGATGTTTTGTGACTTGATGACTAGTTGAGGTATCTTGATTATTACTGTGAAGAACATCGATGATACATAGATTAAGAAAATATGTCTTCCTTATGGTCTGTCTCTTATACTAATCAAGATACATAGATTAAGAAAATATGTCTTCCTTATGGTTTCACATGCACAAATAAGTTTTTCTATAGTGGGAGAATTTATATCATCTTTGATAGACAACAAATTCTACCCAAGAATTGACATGAGATGGTTCCAAAGCCTCTATCAAGGATAAATTCTATAATTTCAACTATTGGAAAGAACAACAATATTGGTAGAACCCATGACAAAAATATAAACAAAAATTAAATGTTTTTATGTAAGAGTTCAACAACTATACTATTTAACTCAAAGTGATAAACAATATTTTGATGTCAGGTTAATTGTGCCATTTTAGAAGGAGATTGAGATGTTTGAAATCTACATTCTTGAAGATGTCTTTCAAAAGTCTAAGTTAGCACATGATATTGATAATCGGTGGAAATGTAACAATGTTTTTGGAACTAATTTTAGTCAAAAGAAGAAGGCCATTGTAAAATATTGCACGACCATGATGATGGGTATGTTGGGATTTCCATGAATGAAATTAATATGAGAAAGTTCAAACAAAACAAGGACGATATCAGATATATAGAGTGGGTGTGTGAGTGATCTTTGAGTCTAGAAACCCTATCATATCTTCAAGGCATGCAAACAGTCTATCCATGTCAAATTTCAGTGCATAGAGAAATAGTTTGAAAAATTTTCAATGTTGGCCCCATTCACAGGTCATTGTTACCCATGTCTAGCCCTAGTACAATGTATTTTTGTTATTTCCTTCAGGTGAGTTTGTTCGTGGCAATTTCTAAGTTAGTCAAAGTTTAGATATTTGAAAACGAAGTGGAAATGGTGCCTAAAAATTGATTTGCATGGAATTGAAGAATTTGTAGATGAAGGAGTAGGTCCAATTCATGGATATAATTTCATGAATATGTTTGAAGGAACCCAACTCCTTGGGGATATTTCCACTCAGATTGTTGAAGGAGAGTGCCAGGAAAACCAAATTTTTACAACTACTTAGTTGACTTGGGATAATTATTTCTAATTGATTATTGTATAAGAATGGCTCCCTCAAATGAAAGAAGCACCCTAATTAAGTTTTGATGTAACCATCAATCACATTTATTGAAATATTAAGTGAATGTAGAAACAAAAAAATTCTTAGGGATGGATAAATTGGACCACTAAGATCCATGGGACAGAGATTGAGGACAATCACTTTATTATGAAATGGATGTTGATGGTTGCAAGTAATGGTACTCCAATTGAATAAGGGTATTGTGTGACTCTAGTCGACGATGGGACCATGAGTATTTCTAGTGATGTCATTCTTAAATTCCAATGAAAATTGTTGATAATCATGAAATGAGTGAGAAGGGGAGGAGGAGAAGGAAAAAATGAAGAAGGGGAAGAAAACAAGGAAACAAAAATAGAGATATGGCATGGTGCTTCAAATAGAAATGTAGACAAGATGAAAATAATTGTAGTTCCTTCTCAAAACTATTTAAAATAGAGAGATGGGGTTGGGTGTTGATAAAAATCCTGGAGGTGAAGAAGCAGAGGAGAAATGCATTTCAATGGGTATGAGTTTCTTCTCACAAGTATTTATAAATATAAAGAGAGAGATAGTGTGGACAAGGAGAATGTATATTTCATTAACAAAGATGGAGAAAAACATTTATTCATAATGAAAACAAAGTAAATTAACACACAATAGCCTTGAAAGTTTCAAGTGAACACATTATCCTTAAGCCATTTTACATGTAAATTAATTACCTTATTTTTAAAATGTAATATGAAATATGCATTTAAATTTCACAATGTAACTAATTATATTTAAGTGTTATTATACAACCAATTTATCCACCCATATAATTTAATATTAGTATAGCTATCATTTTTAATTTTATGTTCTTCATGTCAAAATTTATAATAAATATGTAATATACAATTCCCATGGGTAATAAGCCAATTCGAGAATAGATAATAATGCAAAAGCTAAAGAGTTTATATATATATATATATACTTTTTAATTTATACTTTCAAAATACATTTTAACATTAAAACAATTGGCAATTAGTGATCGGAAATTTAAAGAAATAAAATTAATTGAATAAAAAACAATGATGGGAAGTATTTCTATTTTCGATTGCATTTCCCAGTACTAATAATATGGTGAGTACTAATTTTTAACGTATGGTGAGTACTAATTTTTCCCAATTGTCATATCAAGAGGATACTATTGATAAACAATATAAATCGATAGATAATCTAAATTAGGTTTCTTGAGAAAGGCAAATAAAGGAACTTCTAAAGTTCTCAGGTTGAAGAGTTTTTCAAGCATGATTGAAATGGAGGAATAAGATGAGGAAGATAAATCCAATTTAACGTGCACATAAGAAAAGAAAAACAATTTCATTACACTATAGCAGCAAAATTGTAGATCCATCTCACTTAAATAAGATAAAAACTCTTCTAACCTATTTAATATTGATTTGGTCCAAAACAACTACACAAAAAGAAACATTCCATTACAAGAAGAAAAAATTACATCAATAGATTCATTCTTTTTAATGATGAAACATCTTCAAATCAAGTATGAAGGAGGGAATTGTAAAGGATTAGGGTCCCTCTTAGGGTTTTACATCAATGATAGGTGCAATTACCAAAATCCTAACAATTTTGTGCCTTGGGTGCTCCACCTATAATATACTATGACTTTTTCAAAGACAGAGCGGTAATGTTCAAGTTTAACCTTATAAAAGGGCATGCATTACACAAGCATGATCCATATTTAGGCACAGTTGCACTATTTTCAAGGGAAAATAGGCATGCATGTATTACATGAAGTTTTGTCTCAAGCCTTCCATCATACTTTTCAAATAATCTACTAGTTCTCCATTTCCTTCCCTATTTTACAGTCCTTAATCCATCTCCACTTCTTTGAACCACTAGTCTTTATTTCTAGAAAGTTAATATCAAGACACTATAGGAACAACGAACATGTTCATTGAAATGGCCTCGTCGCAGTACGATGATAACAATGATGACAAATATGATGATCATGGATAACTTCATCTCCTTCACAATTAGGTTCTAATTTTGTTGTTTGATTTCAAATTCTTTGTGTGAGTCATATTTCAGTCTCGAAACCCTCCCATAACATCAACGCATGCATCTACTATAACCATGTCAAATTTTAGTGCAAACAAGCACAAAATGAAAAAAGTTCAACGTTGGCCCCATTCACAGGTCACTCTGCATGGGATCCAACAAAAGAATAATTTATAGTAATTGGTAATTAATGGAAAACCTTGAAAATTGTTATATGAACCAAAGTTAAAATTGGATATGATGGTATAAACCTGAATGTGCTTATCTTGGTTTCAAAAATAATATATTCTCTACTGAACAAGGCCAACCACGGCATGTACACTAATATAATATTAAAAAATACTAAATAGTATGGGTGAATATGTTTACTTATTTATATATTAAACCATATGCTAAATCAATTTCCCTATGTGTAAGATTGGTATCTCCTTTACGTTTAGCTTCTTTGACCAATGTAGCCACACCAAACCATGATGACCTACCATTATTAGATTGTATGCATCATTCAATCCATGCCTTCATCCAATCATTATTATTTGCAATGTATAAATGTATTTCATCCCACTCTCAACTAGTTGTATTGAAATAAAACAATATTTCACATATAATTAGTTACGATGATATACCTTCATAATAATGGATTATGTAGGAAGACTAAAAATTAAATAAGTACAATATACATAAAAAAAAAAGTCAAATGTATTATAAATTTCCACCATCTACTTACATGTCACTTTCCTCATTCTACCTTTCCCCAATAGGTGCTCCCCTTCAAATTTGTTGATGTATTTGACATCCCAAATGCGATCCACATTAACACTTGTAGATATTTTAGGAAGATATTGAGTAATATAAACCGTTGTTTGATATACCATATATCCCTCTACCATAGAACCCTTAGGACATGCTCTTTGTCTAATCAAAGCCTTTAATGATTTCAAGTGCCTCTCAACCATCCACATTGACCTTGTGTGTACAAGTCCATTCTTTTAAATCTCCTCAACTTGGTGTACGAGGTAGTGTTCTTGTGCATTGAAAAATGTTGGAGGTAGATACATTTGCATTTCACACATTAGACAAGGAATTTGTAACCTCCAATATTTTATATCTTCTTTATATATTTCTTTAGATGACAACCATCTACAAATGATGCAAGCAAATCACATGTTTCAACAAAAAAGTATATAGTACTACATTACAAGTAAAACACATGCAGTGAAATATAAGTTGATGCAGTGAAATATAAGTTGTACAATGAATTGAAAAAATTACACTTTGCATATAAATCATCACTTACTTCATGTATTTTCCAGGATCATATATAACTTGTTTCACATTGTTGTCAAAATTGTCTGGGAGAGATAGTGGTAGAACATATTGTAACATAAAAAATGAATCATCATTTAGTCACAAAATAGTAGATTAAAAAAACGAACAAGATATTTCACCAATATAGAAATATATACACCAAAATAATTTCCTTAATCAAGGTATACCAATCAAGAGTTTTTACCCCACCTAATTCAACTTTCTTTATAAGGATATTATTTATGTTTGAAGAAAATACAGTGGGAAATTTAATTTTTTCAATAACCTCTTTTACATCCTTGCTTTGTTGCTCTATCAATAACCATGGAAGGATGTTTATATTTTGGTCATCTGCATCGCTATTTGAATGAATGACACTTTTCATTGCATGATTGGCCTCCTTAATGTCATTACAAACATTGACAATTTTTTCTTTGCCACTCCTTCCATCTAAGATTCACCATAATGTTTTTGTTACATTATTCCCGATGTGCATTGTATCAAACAAATGAAAAAATTCTAGGTGCTCATAGTAAAGGATCCTACTAAATTGTACGGGATAACTTTTCGTTCCTCGTGGAAGCACCCCATTATTAATGCCTTCATGACAACCTTCAAGGTGAATCATATAAATTAAAGATATTGCAATAATACTTGTCAATTAGTACAATGAAAAAAATGCAATAAAAAAATAAACATTATAAACATTTCGTGTATGATACATGATATATGATTTGATCCAATATACCTTGATGATTTCTATTATATTGAAACTGCCATAGATGAGGTTTCATTCTCTGTGGTTTTAATCCATTCTCTTCTTTACCATTGAAAATGTGTATCTCGATACTTCGATACCTATGGTTCTTAGAGAGGAAGTGTCTATACTCAGCAAACACCTCCTTTCCTAAACTTCTTGAATGACAAGATTTCATCTTAGGACCACAAACTGGACATGCAAATTTACCCTTTGTTTGAAGACCTGGAAGAGATGGATCAAATTTTATATCAATTATTCGAAGTATGTTTAATGAAGGGATTATATAAAAAACATACATGATATGAACTTCATAAAATTAAATGCTATTAAAGTGCAATGTAAGGTTATAACATACCACATAAATGTGTTATCCCTGGGGCATCATAAATTTCCCATACAAGCATTGCATGGAATTTAAATTCCCTTTGCACACCTATTGGTCTAGAGATATCATACATAGTGATTCCCTTCCATAACTCTAGTAATTCATCAATAAGAGGCTCGATATATACATTCATATCTTTGACTTGGTACTTACCTAATTGATTTAACATACAATACATAATTACTACATATATGAGTAAATAAAAATATATCAAACATATTTATAAGATCAAAAAATTGAACATATATGAGTAAACAAGAATGTATAAGACAAAATTATGAAACAAGCAAGACAAATGAGATGTCACCCCATTAAAAAAATATATTCTAAACAAATACCTGGAACAATCATTGACAAAATTATGTGCTCCCTCTTTATTGACATCCATGGAGGAATATTGTTGTTGTTAACTAAAACATGCCACACTAAGTAAGTAGATATGAGCTCTCCAAATGGATTGGCACCATCAGCTTCCAATGAAATCCTAAGATTAGGATTTTCATCTTTAAAATTTGTCCATATTTCCTCTATATTGTTAAATGCATATCCATTGACGAGCATTCGAAGAACATCATCTTTACTTATGTTCTTTTCATGGTAATCCATAAATTGTTCTATGCTTTTGCACCTGAACAATCGTTGCAAACGTGGAATTATGGGAATATAACCAAGAACCTTGTGAGGCAACTTTTTTGTTAATTGATCGGTTCAATATCTACTAATTTTACATTTTGGGCATTCTTCTTTCGATGCATGTTCTCCACAATATATAATATGATCATCAGGACATGCATGAATAGCTTGATACTCCATTCCAATATATTTCATAATGGCATGTAAATCTTGATATGTGCAGCATAAAACATTTGACGATGGTAAAAAAAAACCACCTAACAATCTACAACATAAAAAATCAATATCGGTTAATGTAAATAATAGTAATCATACATATTACATCCAAATTTTACACCTAATTGACTAATAATAAAAATAGAGGGAAAAAGAAAACCTTTATCATCATGTACTAAGTGTGCTTTTGCACCTGAACAATCGTTGCAAACGTGGAATTATGGGAATATAACCAAGAACCTTGTGAGGCAACTTTTTTGTTAATTGATCGGTTCAATATCTACTAATTTTACATTTTGGGCATTCTTCTTTCGATGCATGTTCTCCACAATATATAATATGATCATCAGGACATGCATGAATAGCTTGATACTCCATTCCAATATATTTCATAATGGCATGTAAATCTTGATATGTGCAGCATAAAACATTTGACGATGGTAAAAAAAAACCACCTAACAATCTACAACATAAAAAATCAATATCGGTTAATGTAAATAATAGTAATCATACATATTACATCCAAATTTTACACCTAATTGACTAATAATAAAAATAGAGGGAAAAAGAAAACCTTTATCATCATGTACTAAGTGTGAAAAAATATATTACATACCTTAGCAGATGTGTCACGCAAGTGTTTGACAAACCATTCATAACCTTTATGTTCACCAAAAACAATATAGCAGAGATAAGACTTGTTTTGGAGCCTTCATAAAGAGGTTGACTTGCTTTCTCAAGTACAGGTATATCAAAAACACAATCAATTTGGTCATCATCGTCATCCATTTGAACATTATTAAATGTCTCATGGACCAATATATTTGTCCCATCTTCTTCAACCATGTTATTAGCATCAACTTCTTCTTCCATAGGATCATTAACTTGATCTTCAATATTCGCTCCACGTTCCTCAGCATGTGCTTGTACAAACACGTCTTCCTCCATGGGCAGTTCCCTAGGGTGTCATTCCTTTATAATTACAAAAATCAAGTAATATTAGTTTATATAATAAATATTAAAACGATACAAATGTTTACAATTATATTATAGGAAAACAAAGACAACAAAGACAAAGACATTCAACAAGTGTGGCATCTCCACTTTCCATTAGTGATTTCTATTTAAAAAACCCCAACCCAACCTAACCCCTTAATCCCTAACCCTAAACCTCTAACCCCTAATCCATAAAACCCCATTAACCTCTTAATCCCCTAGTATTATTCATGGCTTGACCATTCTTGTAAAGACCTTGGTATTATTCGTACCTTGAACATATAATACTACAAAGTATAATGGCCAAAAAACAATGATCAGTTGTGAAACTACATTTTTGTATATTTTAGTGCTTTAAGCATGAAAATAAAAAACATCAATTAGATTCTTTAACTACAATGATACTAAATGGAAATACAAATATACAAAATACACACACATTAATGGAAAAAAAAAATTACCTTGGAAAATCAATAAGGGAAAACCAATAATTAATGAAGGATCGTTCTTTTTGTCTTCTTATATTATGGATATTACAATATAGGTTACACAGTTTTGCAAGATTACAACAATGCTATGAGACTTTTCGGTATTCTATAGTCCTACACAATATGAACATCGATATTTCATTTATATTTCATTTAATTTATGGAATTCAACATTTATGTTTCATTAAGGGGTTCATCTACTATTCACCTCATCACAAAAAGAGATTGCATTCTTGGATATTGGTTGCATCCTTGACTAGGAGACATGGGCATTGGTCCAACATTGTACTTGGAGGAAATAATAATGGATGTGACTATATTGGGTGTATTAGTGGCAAGTGAAGGTGAAGTACAACACCACCATGTGCAAGTGGCATTAGATAGGTTAGGTACTCTAGCCAATGGATACAATCACCAAGTCATGTTGAACCAGTTATAGATACATGATTTAAGAATGATCCAATATGAAATATAACATACACATGTGCATCTTGTAAATTTTAGCAACAAATATGGAAGTGACTAAAGTAGACACATTGTTGGATGTGCCTACCATAGGGTGAATAGCCCATAGATGTAGGAGGGGAAGTCAAAACATCCACACACACACACCATAAGGGGAAAACAAAGTGAAATAAATTACTTAACTAGTTATAAATTCAATAAAATTAAAACATAGCATTATACATACCTCACTTACAAATCAGCCATGGGAAATATCTCCTAAAAGACCATGGAAATTATAGCCACAAAACATTCATGGATGTGAATAACAACTACAATCACTGGTATATGATCTGTCTCTTATACACATCTCTGATGGCGCGAGGGAGGCGCCCTCACTAATAGATGGTGTTATGCCCAACTGGGAGTTGATGGTCCTACCCCACTAGTATATGATGACACCATACAATCAATACCTCGACAAATGTGTCGTGACATACCATCATTTGTTTCAACTGGAGAAAACATTCTTTTGTTTGTGGAAACAACTCCTCTAGAAGTGAGAATTCCAACAAGTTCAAGGGATTAGGTATTTTGTATCATATTGGTGCTTCACATTGGGTCAGTTGTGTGGAATATCCAAACAAGCATCTTGGAATTCTAAGAGATGAAAATAGTTAACAAGTTTCCCCAAAACACACTCTGCATACATTTTCCTCAAGAAGCATAGTGGGATTTCTGGATTGTTATGAGGTTGCACATTAAAAACCATGTATTACATATCCATCAAATTATCAATAAATGGTTTATAAGTGCACCATTTGATAGAGATATGAGGTCTTCTAGTGTTTTAAATTTAACCTATATGAGGGCCTATGAAAAGGGAAAATATGTCCTCTAGTTTTCTAGTCTTTAGTTATTTTATTGCAATACTATCCAAAACATCTATACATTTAGGATAAATATTCTTTCTATAAGAGGTAATATTGATAATGCCTCATTTGGTTAAGTAATTATATCAATGATTTCATCTAAAATTTGGGCAAGTAAGCGTCCAAGTGGTTATATATATATCAACATTAATAGGTTGGATATCGCTCTATTAGTTGGATTTTTGCATTATATTCCATTGATGGTTGGGCATTTCCTTGGGGGTTTACATTATGAATTTATAGGTTTGTGATTTTGGCAACCATTTCTAACAACTACAATGAGATATTTAAAAACAAATGTAAATGAATATATACCAAAATTCGGCAATAAACATTAATTGCGAAGAATAATAAGTGGGATTTATACCACCTACCTCACAAAGCTTACTAACCACAAATAATTTCATAGCTCAATACCAATTTCTTTAGATAATTTGAAATCCATGAGATTTTATAAGTGTAATATCCAAAATAGTGGTTGCATTTTGGGCTTAGCAATGAGGAAAAAAGCATGCAGGATATGAAGTACAATAGTGGGAAAAAAATATTTTTATTTTATATCAGAGGAATTCTTGTTCATTCCTTTTGCATACAACTTTTTAATAAAATAAAAA
>CBVK0100670208.1:0-16259 GCA_900067695.1 Picea abies
CTCTTCCGATCTCACGTTCCTACGAATGATTTTTCCAGGGAAGATCTTCATCTGTTCTCTAGTGTTTGATACAGAGAGAGTCATTTTTATAGTATGGGAGACCCCCTTCAAAAAGTTCTTCATTTGGGGGAAACATATATCATCAACTGAGTAACCCTTTTCATGTCACTTTCTCTTTGCAAGTGGATTCCTTGGTGATGATTCCCTTACAACCCTTTATGACTTAGTTTGGAGGAGGATACTATCATACTAGATAGGGCCATGCTATATACCAGAACCCTTCCTGGCCCACAATTTATCAAAACTAGTGTTTCCTGGAACCTTGGTCTCAAATGTCACAACCAAACGTCGTTAGTCATGCTCGAAGAACAAGTCCAATCACTGCGAGTCATGCTGGAATTTTATCACCAACCTATTCTAGTCATGTTGGAGATAGGTCAACAACCTCTACAGGTCATGTTGAAGACATACAACTAGCCCTTGTAAGTCATGTTGGGGGAACAACTCTAGTCACTGCTGGTCACACTACACATACATAATCAAATTATGCTAGTCATGTTGGGGATTCATCACCAAGATCTGCTAGTCATGTTGGGGATTTGTTAACAACATCTACATGTCATGTTGAAGATCTACTACTATCCTCTGCAAGTCATGCTGGGAGCATGTCCTGACCACTGCAAGTCATGCTAGGGGAATTGATATGATTGAGAATCCTAGACGTATAGGATGTAGGCCGAAGTTCCTTTGTATACGTTGCAAATAAGATCATATAAATTGTTTTTTCCATGCTATTGTTGTGGTACAAGAAGCGTGATCCTTGTCTGACATACCTTCGGGCTTTGAGTCATATCTGGTTTCCCAACATCTTAATCCTTCTTTGGTTGATACAATGGTCATGCCAATGCTATATTAGGCTGAAATCACTCTTATTTTGGGGGGTGATGTGTCTCTTGACCATGTTGTCTCGCATCCTGTTCAACCAATGGTTGTTTCAATGCAATATTCGACCGATACAACTCCTACTTTTGGGGTTAATGCATCTCTTAACCTTGTTGTTTTAGATCCTATTCAACCAATAGTTGAAGAAGTGTTCATGCCAATGAAATCTTCAGTTGATCCCACTGTTCTCTTTGAGAGTGACAAGTCTAAGGAAGTGACATTGTCGATGCAATCTTTGGTCAATCCCACTCTTATTTTAGGCGGTGATGCATCTTTCGTCCATGTCCTTAGCATTTCTAGTTTTATACCTTCAGAACAAGGGAGCATTCCACTCTCTCCGAGTACGCTCCCTCCAAGTCCTAGGATGGTTTCCTTTGATTGGAATGATCTTGTAGAGCTTCAGTTTCCTTCTTTGCAAGGATCCTCTACAAGTATTTTATCCTCCTCGTCTCGGCAAGTTTTGGGTTTTCCCAGGCTTGTGTCAGTTATCTCTGAGTTGCTGAATTTTGACAGAAGTCATGCATGAGATCCCTAGCCTCCCCCATGATATGCTTCTTAGAACAACATTCTTGAGTCTTAGTTAAGCTCTTTTCAGTCTCTCTAAAAAAAGAGAAAATATTGTCGAGTGAACTTGTCTCTTTCACATTCATTAAATGGATTTGAAAGGACATCTATTTGGTGTTAGTTTAACACTTTTTTGGACCAAGTAGACTAATTTCAAAAAATGAGCACTCTAGTCAACATTGGCTAGAAGAGTTCTCTTGGGTATCTGTTTATACTTTTTCAGGCCTAGGGGACTAAATTTACGAAAAAGAACATTCTTTGGAGTTAAGTTGTAATTGCATTCCATTATCTTGCCTGAAATATTGAGCCTATTGTCAGTGCCCTCTTTCTTGTTACAAGCCTATTACCTTAGCAATTTGTATCACCAACCAACCAGAGCCTTGTTTATATCCTTTGCAGCTTGACACCCTGTACCCTAAGAGGAAACATTCTCCCGAGTGTCCACATCCTGCATGCACTTCCTTGCATTTAGCATAGGTATGTTCCACTGTTTGGAGCTATTTGATTACTCGTGACACTTGTTTCCTGTCTTGTATAATAGCATTTATTTTCCTATGAAAAAACAAAAAACGATGGGTGGGAAAATGAAATTATCTCATATTGACAGCAGTCGTGTCTCATTTGAACATAGAAGAAATGTTTGAGTCCATTTTCATCCAAAGTTTGCATTTAGCATGACCTTAGGAAGTTGATATCGTTACTTAGAGTTTACTCCTTCGACTAGTTATTCCTCCAATCCTTATGAATATTTCATCATCAAGTATATGCTTCTTGATTTATCCATATGTCTCATGCTATTGTTCAAAGGATGTCTATAATCCCATGTCAGTGATTTCTCATAACTCTTTACTTTTCATGTCGGACATACCCTCGGTATGTCTTAGAATAAAATGAATTTTTAGTCCTATTGTGCACCCCGGTCATACTTTCATTATGGGTAGGTAACCTTGAACCCAATAATCGAAATCTCTTCATTGGTTGCTAACTAGGGGGTTTCCCTTGTGTTTGATGACAATAAATATATTCAAACATTGGGATTCAGGTAGTGTCTTGGATGTCATTAGCCTTATTGATGGTTTCCTCTCCTTTGTTGAGAATATTCCTTATTGGTTGCTATTAAAAAGGGATTTTTCATGCACTAATTGTATTTGGTGCATGTGAAAGATGCACATGGTCATTGGTTCATGAACATCCTCTTCATTTGAGTTCCTACAAATCATGAAGATATTTATTTGTACCTCATGCTCACTAATGATATATGCCTTAATGCTCTCCTTTCAATGGTTCTCCTTCCATTGACTTCAGTTCATCTATTTTGGAAATGGGGCGTAGAGTCCTATGATTACATAGGGCCATGCAGTCATCAGTGGAAGGTTCTCTTGCCATCGACAGTTGGGAATACATCAATGTCTCTTGGTTGATTGATTCTTCAAGTTTTCGACCTCAACACCTTTATTCACACTTGTAAGAATGTACTCAGTTCCTTGATACCTACTCACATTATCGGTAGGTTGTCTCACATTTTTTAATGGTATACTTTAATGACCAGTATTCAAATGAAGTCTCATTATGCTTGACTTAAAGGCCTATGTTCAAATTATGTATACTTTCACCTTTGGTGGATCGTGTAGAAGAGTTGAAGACATCAGTTTATAGTAGCATATTTCCTGAGTTGTTGCTATAATTCTTTGGACAAGTACCTATATGACTTCAATGATCATGGGAGATCCGATTTTACTCCATTGTATACAGATATATTCAGATTGATTTTGATTTTGTTTTTCACTGGACCTTGTTTGTGACTATGACAGCCTATGGCATGTATTTAGTTTGTATTTCTTATTCATGGCCATGAACAATTTTTTGGTATATTTCCACATGGATCTATAGTGTAATTCAAATTGGTAGCCATGTGTACAAAGTCATTATGGATTGTACTATTCTCATGAGAAACTAGTTCTTCCAATTGAGTCTCCATTACTCCACCTCTAAGAATTATAATGTATTTCAACCATCGCAGATACTCCTCTAACCTCACAAATTAGGGGGAATATGTTATAACAAGATTTTCCTCACCCCATGCAACTTGCTCATAAGGCCTTTTCCATTTCCCTATGCAGACTTGATGTACCCTTTTGCACTTCCCAGAGCCAAAAAATCATATTTCTCCACATATATGAACCCTAACAGTTATACAACATGTGTATATACAGGTTGCACCATTACATACAACCTACATTGGGTTTTGTGCCCAAAATTACAAAAATGTGTCGGGTTTCCATGTCATGTCACAAGATCCATGATCCTTGACCTTCCATATACTAGAAACGTTCTGACTCATCCCTTCAGTTCCATTTGAAGGATATAAATTGGGCCATATCTAAACTGTGAAAAGGAGAGAGTTCAATTTTTGAGAGAAAATATACTCTTGAGATCTTTCATCTCAAACTCAACAACCAATTTTTTCTCTCTCTCTTAAACTTTAAGATGATATTTTCCACACATGTTTAGAAATATTTCATCCATATAGAACAATAGTATTACTAGACCACCATCCACAACCTTAAAGTAAAGGTTAGGATATGCAGTGTTGTTTGTAAATCCCAAGCTCATTAGAAAATTGTTGATCCTGCCATACCATTCTCTAGGTGCCTTTTTTAATTCATATAAATCCTTCTTCAATAAACACACTGAGAGTCGCGTAGTTGTCACATACTCAAATGAGTGATCTGTGACAAAAAGGACTATTATTCCTGAGCAGGTTTCCATTTGTGCCACAAGAATAGTTTCAGTCCTTCCGGATGTTGAAAGCCACACACTTTGAATCTTATTTCCTTAGAAGACTATGCGAGGGCCATTATCCATTGGTCAAATTACCCTGACCAATCCTGAGAGAATGTCAGACCAATGTTGAAACATTAACACTTAAGAATAAATTCTGAAATTACAAAAAATCTCAACACTCCCTCTGCATGTGCTGACCTCCTCTTATTCTTGATTACATGGATATGCACAACTCTATGTATGGATAGTATTTCTTCATGTTGTTTCCCATGATTGTCATTATGGCTCCTTCTTAGAGATATTACCTGTGATGTGCCCGGAACAAGAAACAAGAACAACAAAAAAACATCTCTTGGAGGAGATCTATTTATCTTGTGCACAACTATATACAGTGACCCTAGAAATGATATGTCTTCTACTAACACACATCCATCATATACTCGATGTCATACGACTAACCATGTTGATTTTCTAGTGTTAAATTAGACAATCACAATTTTCCGCATGTGGTAATTGCTTCCAACGGTATTACTTTAGTAAACTCTAGAACATCACTAAGTAATTACATTCATAAAATTTCAACTACTTAGAAACTTTGGCCTCTTCCTTAGATCACTTCCCACGTGAGAGAGAGAAAAATATGTGTGTCTATTGTTGTGTATTTTTATAGTAATATTAAATTGATCCAAAAAAGTCACGTCTCTTTGAAAATTAAATTCAAATTCAAATTTAATTTTCTTTCTTATAAATAGTTGGAGAATACCCATAACTACCCAAAGATTAATTTGGTTATAATCCATCCACATAGTATTTGAATTTGTTAATTTCTCCTCCATAATTCATGTTATTCTTTGCATAAATATAGGTAGAAGTAAATATGTAGTACATTCATCATATTTAGGTAATTAGACATTTTTACTAGAAATTCATGCCCACCATAATTTTTGGAATTATTTCTATAATTTAGATAGGAGTAAAAAGTAAATATGTTTTACATAGAGATTGCAACAACCCCATAAATTTAACACTCCCAAGACTTTACTCTACTCTCATACCATGTTGATTTTTCATAAGAGATGATTTTGTATGTGAATGAATATCTTATTACAATGATGAGGTTTATATATATAAAGAACATATGGTGACCATGGTAACCATCCATGAAGAGATGCCTCCCTTGGGTAATATATATATTTATACTTTATATTATATTATACATATAATATAAATATATTATATTTATACTTTATACTTTATTATATATATTTATACTTTATATTATAAATATATTATTACATTAATAATATTATAATTAATAATATTTCTTAATAATTAATAATCGTATTATTAATTATCAATCTAGTAGAATGTCTTTCCGATGATTCCCAAACATCAACATTATTTATATTTAGATCATGGTGTAGACATTTTTGAAAGAGAATTTGATTATATGAAAATATCTACATCCCACGATATAAAGATGAAACATTTATCGTCTTTGAAGAATGACTAACTACATCCAAATTTGTGTTTTCTTCATACATCCAAGTGAATTCATTCTTGAGGTATTATCTAAATCTGAACACTAATTGGTTACCAACCACACACCAACGTTTCTCTTTAAAAATATTATGTATATGATCGTACTTAGTCTAGATCATGTAGGAATTTTTGAAAGAGCATTTGCTTATAATATGAGAACATCTAAACCATAGCAGAAAAAATTAAAGATTTATGCTCTTGGAAGAATGGATTAATATGGAGAGTAGAATTAAAACATAGAAATAATCTTAGATCCATGGAACTCCTTAAAGATCCATGGAACTTTGGTTGGGTATGTTATTCTTGGTCATCGCTTATTCAATATTTATATGTTTATTATTTTAGACAAGTATATACTAACATGTATTATTGTTTTTTCTTGGACTTGTTACAGTAATGTTTGTGCATGGAGCATGAAAGAGAACATGAAGGTTTGAGGATGGATTTCAACACCTTTGGTATGCCAATTTTTCTTGAGCAAGTTTATTTTATTTGTGTTGAATAGTCTTATATCAATAATTTGCAATACTTGTACTTTACAGGGGGATGTTAATAGTGCGATTGATTGGCTCTGGGAAAAGAAGAAAATATAACTTCGTTAGTAATTTTTGCAAGATGGAAAATATGTAGGATCTGAATCTAAAAAGAATGTGTAGAATTTATTAAATTTCTCTATGGAAATATACATTTATGGGGACAATTGGGGTTATTTTTAATAATTAAATATGATTTCCTCATTGTCAAGCATGCTTTTTATTGGTTGGTATTGTAATGAAATGTCATCTTATAGTCTATGTATAATAGTATTTTTGAGAGATTAAATAAGCCATGTAAGAATATATAATACATGTGGGATATTTGAAGTTAATGATCTTCATTCAAGGTATCAGTTGGAGTTGTACGATAATATTTTGCTTATTTTTAAGACTATAACATTTTTTTATTCTTAGTGCATTTTAATATTTTGAATAGTTTGTTTTTAGTATTACATTTTAGCTGAACTCAAATTTTTATTTTTAATGTATCTAAACTTACCAATAATTCATTACTATTTAAAAGTATGTGTACTCTGTATAAACAATGGACTATGATTATTATACACCTAATTGTTTCACTTGCAGTTAGATATTCCATGTATATATATGGAATAAACAAAAGTGTAGAACTAGCATGTATAACAATAGGTAAAGGTGATTACAACTTAATAGCTTATACAACTTAACCATATCTCATACTTATTCCAATTATATGATTACTATGAGTAATGATATATATATAATAAGTATGATCATAGTATTCCAATAATCACAAGGTAGAGTACTGAGCTTCGTAGTTACATTGTTCTTAGTAATCCATATATGTTGTAAAAATATTATTGTTACACTAGTATGATTTCTTAGCTTATCTTATCGTATTCTAATAACTGTGATCTCATTGCTTATAACAAACTCAATATACCACATAATGGGATTAGAGATACATGATGAATTATATAGTAATATTATAGATATCGAAACAAGTACAAGATTCTACCATTAGTGATATTATAGGAATACTAGTAACTACACATACTTTGTAACTAATCAACACCTCTATAATAGAGAGATATATAAGAATCATACATATGTATACAAGATATTTATTACCTCTAATTAACATAAAGGTTATATCTAATTCGAAATGTAAAGAACCTCCCATTTCGTTACGACAACAAGACTCACATAACAAGTGCAATTTTTTTTTGTGTGTGTGTATGTAGGAAGGTAATAATGACATTATACTCAACATCACAACATGACGATGAGCACAATGCATGCAAATCATGCCACAACAAACATAATGACCTAACATAAAAGCACATCAAGAAACTGGAAGCAATGTACGAATTCAACCGATGAAGAATAAGAATGACTACTCGCTCATCCTACCCTACAATGGTTAGGACCTCCAGGACACATAAGTAATGCTCAAGCCCAGGTTCCCATCGATTTTGACCATTTAAGGTCTCAAGGCTGGCGACTGTTCTGAGGAACAAGGAGGTGTCTACATCCCACTCGACACAAGCAGACCAAGCCTACTAAGCTAAGGACAATCATTCTAACAACCCAACGCACCCGAAATTAATTACACAAGTAACTAGAACCCTTATAGTGAGCAAAACCAATCACATTGAACGTTTACAAACCATGTACAAACATTAATTAATATTAAACAAAAACCATTAATCAAGGCTAAAAGGTTGTTATCTATGACTTAAATTGGCGTTAATTACAAATCAATTAACTAGTCTAAATTCCATTAGTCAACGAGTTACCCACCGAACTTAACATGAATTATGACTCAAATTTAGCGAGTATGGGTTACCAATTAGGCAATATCTATAAATCCAACTAACCATAAAATTGAATAACAACATTAACATTCTTAAAGTGGAATTCTACCTATAGCACTTATGAACAGTTAAACCTCAACATTAGTCTAGATATAATGACTGAACTAACCACACTAGTTGTTTATTATCATTGAGGAGGAAGCTGCCAGCTAATACCATTGTTGTAGAAAATCAACAAGGTAACTACATGTCTATTACATAACAATTTATTACAACAATTAACAAGGAATTTAACATAATGATTAACATAATCAATTAATTGAGCAATAACAGGGTAGTTTGCATGACTATTTTCATAACAAGTATTATAGCACTAACAAGGCGATTATCATGTTAATTAACATAAAAATTAATATAACAGTAGCGAGACAATTTATATGACGGTTAACATAACGATTAATAGCACAAAAACAAGGCAATTTACATAACTGTTAATCATTTAACTCGCTGCGACATTTAATCAATAAGTAGGAATCTGCTGACCATCACAGTGCTGTAGCAATTGTTCTGGCATTTAGTAAGGCAATTAATACAAAATTTAACATTGCAATTAATAAGCCAATTAACTGTAGCAATTGTTCTGGTAAATTAGTGGTCATTCCAACAAGCGCAGTCAACATTCTAAAGGAAAAAAACATGGGTAATTACAACAAGCTCTGGCAACATTCTAAAGGAAAAATCGTGGGTAATTATAGCAAGCTCTGACAACATTCTAAAGGCAAAATCGTGAGTATTTAAACAACAATATAAGTCAATCTTTAAAAGCAAAAACGTGGGTAATTTTAACAACAATCTCTTCACCTTTTAAAGGAAAAAATCGTGGGCAATTAAACAGCAACTTAGTCACATTTTGGATGGAAAATTGTGATCATTTAAACATTGATCTAAGTCACATTTTGAATGGAAAATTCGTGAGAATTTAAAAAATAATCATAGTCTCAATTTAGAAGGGAAAAACATGTACAAGGACACACCAGAAGGACATTCATGGCTATCCATATTTTAAATATGCAGAATGATATGCCCAAAACGCACCAAAAGGAACTCCATGTTGGCATCATCATTTAAAAGGGAAAAACTCTGGAAAAATGCAGACATGGAAATGAATTCATTTTACATTGCCAGGATACCAATACCATGCAAATAGGAATACAATTTATTTTTTTTCATCTCCTGGACACCAATATAAAATGAAGATAGGAAATCGAACATTCTTTCCATTGCCAGAGTACCAATACAATGCAGACAGGAATACGCAAACGTTTTTCATCTTCCAGACACCAATATAAAATCCAGATAGGAAATCAAACGTTCTTCCCATTGCTAGAGTACCAATACAATGCAGACAAGAATACAAAAACGTTTTTCATCTCCCTGACACCAATATAAAATGCAGATAGGAAATCAAACAATTTTTTTTTCATTGCCAGAATACCCAAAAATTTGCAGACCGGAAATCAATTCGTGCTTCCAATGCTATAACCCCAATACAACACAAACAATAGTAAGAGAATGCAAGGATCCAATGGGAAAGGTCATGGAATGATTGTGAGGGTTTCTATCAATCAAGGCATAGAGAAAACCAACCAGGACACAAGATAATTCACACACAGAGGTCATTGCTAGATGGTGGAATCAACAATCAGCAAGGGACAAACATCAAGGGTAGACGGCTAACAGGTTTGTCCTTCACTCATCATCCTTGCACAAAAAATCAGGGCATTGAGATCCATAGGTCTTTTAACGCTAAGGCGATGACCGTAGATCAATCTCCTGGCCGACTGCTCAGGCGAGGACTGGTGAGCTAGGGACGAAGGCTAAACAACCACGAAGGTCACAATCAACACAACAAGGTGGTCAAGTCATGTGGGAAAATGAAGGCCATGGGAGTCAACAACCATTGAGATAATCTAAGGAAAGTTCAGTCATCAATTTTAAAAAAAACATCAGTTTACTTCTCCATTAAATAATCAGATTCAAGCATAAGTCCTAATACATTGTACCATACAAAAATGAAGAGAGCATACCGTTGCCTGATCGCCTGCTCCGAATGACGTCCTGCGTGCTCCGTGCAACTCCCTCTCCCTGACCGTCGAGACATCACTGGTACCTCCCAACCAATGCTAGGATTACTCTTCTTCCCCCTTAGCCCCCCAAGCCACAAAGGGGCCACACACTCACTATCCAGAGATTTCGACTAGCTCCCAGATCGTCTCGCAAGGTTGAGCTACCACTCCTTACCGAGCTGGGTATCCCAACTCCCACAAGTTAAATCAGTCAAGTAGATATTTCTACAGCGTAACGTTACGCAAACAGAAGATGATCCAACCTCCATCACCTCCCTTCATTATATAGAGTTTTGTGGTTCCTTTCTTTCCAAAAATTCTCTTTTAGTTATGCTTTTATAATTATTTTCCTAAAAATTCCTCCCCGTACAAGTGTCACCCATCCCCTTCCTTCCTCCATAAATTAACTTCTTTAATTAATTAATTATCTTTATTTCCCTCACCCACCCAGAGTTACTCCTAGAATCACTCCTAGGTGTCCCCAAATTCTCTTACAGGTTTTAATAACTTTCCCTTTTATTAAATTGCTAGTTTAGTTTAAATTACAAAGATCTTAAATGGTAGATAATTTACTAAGTTTGACCTTCCACTTTTTCCCTTAAGTTCCCCTTTTTCCCTTTTTATGCTTACCTCTTTTCTTAGTTTCCTAAAATTTTAGATTTTCTCTCTTTCCCCTTTTTAATTAGAACTCAAAAAGGCAGGTGTGGAATTTAACCCTTTTTCCCTTTTATCATTTAGTTAGTATATTTTAAATTATCAAAAAGATAAAACAATTAATTCCAATCGATTTTTTATGAATAATTTAAATTTCTTACTCCCTTCGTGTTACAAGATTTTACGAAGATCATAATTATTATTTAAGTTGTTTTTATTTTAATTATTATTTACCACTAGCGTAATTTAGACTGAGACCTTAAACTTTGTACTAGGCGACATTTAATTAGGGAAATTGTTTTTTATTTTTTTTTAAATACTTAACACGTTATTCGTCCTAAGGCCATCTAGGTTCATTCATTTATCAAAACAATGTGATGTGCCCTTTAGGACGCACTAGGTTCTCCAAGGGTGCCACTCGCCTCTTTCCATTTTCCTTGCGCGACGTGCCCTTTAGGATGCACCACATGCTCCAAGGCTGTCACTCGCCTCTAAGTACTAAGGGCCTCTAAGGAATAAGGCCCCTGCCTTCTTGCACGCCCCTTAGAATCATCGTGAGCGACTGTCGCAGTCTACCCTCATGACATCATGGGTCCTCTCAAACTAGGTAATCGTTAACCTATAGTTCGAGCCATGATGAGAGTGCTAGTAGGTTGTGGCAGGGCTGTTGTCCACACCTCTCCCTCAACATCTCTGGTAGTCGTACGTGACTGCTTTACTCCACATGTGAGTTTGGTCGGAAAGCTATTGTCAGCCTGCATCATCAACAAATCATGTCAGAATATATGCATATCATATCATCTAATCATATGTGCTAATACCATAGTAAAAACAATCAAACCCCAATGGTACATTCCCCGACTCAATCCGGAGTCCAAGGGGTTCCATCGATGCCTCTGCATCCTCAAGGTCCAAAATCCTGCACACTCAATAAAACCGAGTCAATAGCACTTGTCTATGTCAATGCAGTAAAACAACATGTCATTAACCCATAACGCCTCATAATCAAAATCAAATTTTTTAATAACATAATAATCTGGATCACTTGCGAGCAAGTGTCCTCAAAGAATAAGTTCTCTCAGTGTGCCAGAGCAAGATGTTACATACACCCCCTCTTGGTCTAAACTTCATCCCGAAGTTTCACAGTATAAATGTCGAAATAAAGTGTATCACAGTATCATATGTCTATCTATCAAGCAAAAATGGAAATTGTTGGCGCATATCGTATGCGTCCTCCCAGATCGCTGAGTGCAGACTATAATTGTCCCACTGGACCTTGACCTGCTCTATCGTTCGATGCCGTAGCTATCGAACACGATGATCCAAGATGTAGATCAGCTCATCTGTGAGCTCCCCATCATCCGATACCTACAAGGAAGTTATGTCAATAACATGCGTAGGATCACTAATATAATGTCTCAAAACAGATACATGAAAAACATTGTGCATATGCCTCAAAGAATCAGGCAAGGCTAGTTGATAGGCCACGGTCCCCTTTCTCTCCACAATCTTGAAAGGTCCCACAAAACTAGAAGAGAGTTTAGTTCCCTTCCCAAATTTGATCGAACTTTTATGTGGTTTAACCCGCAAGAAGACTCGATCACCGACCTTGTAACTACGGTCTACATGGTGTGCATTGGCATAACTCTTTTTTCGATCCTGCACTTCTCTAATCCTTTGTATTATTGTTTGCATTTTCTCTTCCATTTCTTGGATCGCTTATGGTCCTACAAGGACCCTATCCTCAAGCCCATCCCAACTCAAATGCGTCTGACATGGTTGCCCATAAAGAAACTCGAAAGGCACCATCTTAATGGTTCTCTGGTAACTGTTGTTGTAAGAGAACTCCACTAATGGAAATAATTCTTCCCAACTCTTTTGTTGGTACATCACGTACATGCACAACATGTCCTCCAAGGTCTGGTTCATTCATTCAGTCTGCCCATCATTCTCTGGGTGATACACAGTACTAAAGTTAAGTTGGGTTCTGAAGGCCTCTTGGAAACTCATCCAAAATCATCCAATAAACATCCATCCTCGATCAAATATAATCCTCTTAGGCACGCCATGCAACCTCACAATCTCACTGATGAAAACTCTAGCTATGTCAGGTGCCTGATACGCCGTACGCAAAGGGATAAAGTGAGCACTATTCATCAGAGTGTCTAATACTACGAAAATCAAGTCATGTCTCCTCGTGTCAGTGGCAATCCAACAATAAAATCCATCGAAATAACCTCCCATTTCGATTCTGGAATAGCGTGTGGTTGTAGTAATCCTACTGGGTGTCTATGTTCATCCTTTACCTGGTGACATTCTAGACATCTGGCCACATAGTTGACTATGTCTGCCTTCATTCCCTTCCAGAAGAATAAGGGTTTAAGGTCTACCCTCATCTTCGTGACTCCTGGGTGAGCCATGTAAACTTCTCTATGAGCCTCGCTCAGGATCAACATCCTCAACTCATCATTCGACGGTATGTAGATCCGATTTTTAAACCTCAATAATCCATCACTATCAAACCAAAACCCTTCAAATTGTGGTACCATCATTGTGTTTTGTCCGATAAAACCCTCAACCTCTTTGTACTAGTCATCATCACGCTTTAAAGTTAGAATATTTTCACACAGATTCATCTGAAGAGGTAGCACCAAAAATATGTGTGGTCTCCGACTCAATGCATCCACCACTCAGTTCACTATTCCTTTTATTTAAGTAATCTCAAAGTCATACTCGCTAAGCAATTCCGACCAACGTCGTTGTCGTGTGTTCAGGTCGCTTTGCATAAAGATGTGTTGTATTCCACAATGGTCAGTCTTTAGTTCGAATTTTTGTCCAACAATGTAGTGTCTCCAAATCTTCAAGGCATAAACGATGGCTAACAACTCCAAATCCTACATTGTGTAGTTCTCCTCATGCCTTCTCAGTTTCCTCGAAATGTAAGCAATCACTCATTGGTCTTTCATCAATACCCCACCTAATCCTTCCTTGGATGCATCAGTGCATACCAAGAAGTCCACGTCCATGTCAGGGACCTTTAGTATCGACACTGTTGTCAACAATTCCTTGAGCCTACAAAATACTTCCGCGCATTTCTTGGTCCAAACAAACTTCTTGTTCTTCTTTTGCAACTCTGTGATCGGATTTGCTATCTTCAAAAATCCCTCGATGAATCGTCGATAGTATCCTACTAAACCAATGAAGCTACGCACTTCTGGGACATTCATCGGCACAGGCCATTCCATAATAGCCTCGACCTTTGCTGGATCCATGGTGATGCCTTCGCCGTAGATGACATGCCCTAAGTAGTGAATCTTCGATTGATAAAAAGAGCATTTGGACAACTTCCCATACAATTTGTGCTCTCGCAGACACTGTAGTACCAAGCACAAGTGCTCAACACACCCTTCCGTCGTCCAAGAGTAAATTAAAATATCGTCAATGAATACTTGGACTAACTTGTCCAAGTACTTGCAGAACACCCCATTCATCAAACTCATAAATACCCCTGGGGAGTTTGTCAGTCCAAATGGTAAAATAGTAAACTCGTAATGTCCAAAACTTCTCTTGAAGGTGGTCTTAGGGACGTTATCTTCCTTAATCCATAACTAGTGGTATCCTGATCGCAAGTCGATCTTTGAGAACATCGTTGCACCCTTCATTTTATCAAACAGATCATCAATTCTTGGCAACGAATACTGATTCTTGATCATGGCCTTGTTCAATTGACGGTAGTCAATGCAGAGCCTCCACGACCCATCCTTCTTTTGTATGAAAATAATAGGTGCACCCCACGATGACACACTAGGACGTATCAGTCCCAAGTCCAGTAACTCCTTCAGTTGCATTTTCAACTCTTGTAACTCTGGGGTCGACATCAGATAAGGCATTCTTGCTATCGGTTCAGTCTCTGGTTTTAGGTCTATGGTGAATTCCAATTCCCTCTCCGGTGGAATCCCAGGTAACACCTCCGAAAATACGTCCGCAAACTCTCTCACCACTGGAAGATGTTCTAAACCTTCCATTAATCCCTTCTCATTTAACGCAAGGATAGCATAAATCTTGAACCCCTTGCGCATGCTCTTTCGTATCTGTAAGGAAGAGATGAACCTTAGGGAAACTTCTTGGTTCTGTCCTACAATCACATGTCTCTGTCCCTCATCATCGACCAAGCTCAACCATTTCATCCTCTAGTTGATTATCGCCTCATGCGATTCCAACCAGTCCATACCAATTATGACATCATAAGATCCTAAGATCGTGACATACAGGTTGGCCATTGTGACAAACTCTCCTTGGTTAAGGATACAACCCGTAACCTTTCCTCCAACCTTCTGTTTGGCTCCCGAAGCCATCTCTACGAAGCTAAACCCATCCTGTTTGACGTCGTTTACCTTAATCCTTTTTAGCACTACACCAGAAATGAAACTCTCGGTAGTACCGGGATCTATCAAAATACTAAGGGTCTGGTCAGCAACAATACCTATCGTCTCGAGCACAGTCGATTGATGCTCTGCCTGGTGGTTATTCATCGATCCATGAATCTGATGGGCCTTGCCCATATCTCCCACGGTAGTGGGTCCGGCTGATCTGGATGCTCTAGTCCTTTCCACCGGGTAGTCATGCTGGTAGTGTGGCTCCCCACACGTCCAACACCCCTTCTTCAACCCAGTAGTCCTGGTACCCGAAGTAGAAGGTGACGGCCCACCAGCCTAGAATCCTGGTATGTTATGCTAAATAGACCTAAACTGTTGCTATTGCGGTTGACATTGTTGCTGATGTTGTGGTCCCCGATAAGGTGTCTACTGCTGAGGCATCGGTCGTCGAGTTATAGTGAAAGTGGATCCCCTATAGAAGCCACGATATCCCGGTGTATGTCTCGCTGGTGTCTGATGCTATTGTGCTCCAGATGACACCTGCCCTGCTGGTCTTGTGGAGTCCTGGTCTGACTCTTGCTGATAAGCTCCTCCTCTACTATGAGGGCCTTCTTGACGACATCATGCAAGGTTTGAGGCATCAAAATCATGACCTTTTCACGTATGATGTCATTAAGGCCAAACACGAACTTGTTGACCTTAATATTTTCTGTGTTAAGATGCAGAGCATACTGGAGTAGCTCCATATAATGTGCCTCATACTCAGGCATCATACAACCACCCTGTCGTAAGGCGTTGAACTCATTGAGCTGATGCTCAATGAATTCCTCTGAAAGGTATCTCTCTCGGAACTGTTCAGCTGCGGTAGGAGCGTCTTCCACCATAGAATATGTTAAGAACCAAACATCAATATAGCATAGAAAAACCTCAGGAAAAGTA
>CBVK0100670209.1:0-16259 GCA_900067695.1 Picea abies
TTATTGCAAGGCCTTATTAATATTGACCTTTATTACATACAAATATATTGTTCTACCTATGTGCGGGTTAGGACCCTAACACCCTGGAGTTGCAGATCAAGCATCACATGTCCCTCCAGATCGGATGATCATGATTCACTTCGCGAGTTCAGGCTTCAAGAGTTTCATCCTCCCCACTCCCGTTTTACTCCGAAGTAATTTCTCCCAAAGTCCACATATCTCTACCACGCATCCTTCTCCATCAGATGGTCATGATTTACTTCGGGAATTCAGGCTTCGGGAGTTTCAAAGCTTCTCTTCTTATTTTCCTCTGAAGTGCTTTGGCCCAAAGTTACATATCAGGCACCACACATCCTCTAGAGCAGACGATCATGATTTACTTCGGGATTTTGGGCTTCGAGCGTTTCGGCTTCTCAACTCCTAATTTCCTCCAACGTACTTTCTCCCAGAGTTGTAGATCAGGCGCCATGCGTCCTATGGAACGAACGATCAATATTTACTTCAGGAGTTCATGCTTTGAGAGTTTCAACTTCCTCTCTCTTGTCTTCCTCCGAAGTAATTTCTCCCAGAGTCCATAGATATCTTTTGTGTGTCCTCATCGAATCGAAGGTCGTCGTTCACTTCCGAGCTTCAACATTCATTTCAGGCCACCATGTCACTCCGGGCCCATATTACTCTAGGATTTATGCCAGCTCTACATGAGAACCCCTCTTGAGCTTCGAAGTCTAAAGTACGTGGCACCCATCAGTGTAGACATGTGGAACCCTTATCAGTCATGACATGTGGCTTCCATCTGGCGCCGACACATGGCACTCATTACAGGCCATTTGGTTGCGTCATTCGCTCATTTCCACGTGACACGTGTCACCCCTGTTTTCATGGCACATCAACATAGTGACGTCAGGCCACCACGTAAGATCACCCTCCAAGAAGTGTTCTTGTTCAGCACCAAAATTAACACCATCTCTAAGCGCGGTTAGAATGATACTAGAGTTGGTGGGCAGATAAAATTTAGCGGGGTGGCTAAGTTAGTAGAGGTGCCCAAATCGTGGACTCGGACCAAATCAAGGGCCACGTTCCATTGAGGGGACACAACATGCTCGAAAGATAAAATTCTTAAGCGGTCCCGCAATCAAAACCGTGGTATAGCGTAAGAGCTACGTGGCGAAAGGTGGTGAATTGTGGGCTAAAAAACGGTGTGGATCCAATATTCCTTTGATAACCCCGTAATCACGTGCTTATATAACGTCAAATCCAAGAGCAACACGTGTCATCCTCCAATAGCATTGAGCCTCATCCCGATTCCGAGGAAAAGAGAAGTTAATGAAAAAGGAGTGGTGGTTGAAACCTCGACTCACTCCATAAATATAAAGCATGGAGGGTCTGGCCGTGGAGACAGAGCTGTCAGCCCGAGGTACCACGATGGACGATTTTTCCTGCAGGCCCATGCTGATCTGAGCATGTGTCTGACAAAATGATACACGCACTGTCTGACAGAAAGCTGCAGAGATGAAAACATTTGAATGGGATGGCCAAATCACACTCTTGGAAGTTGTGAACTGATCTGAGTATAAATAGATCAGTTCAAGATTTTGTTATGGTCGTCGAATGGTTGAGAAGAGATCCCTACTTTGTAATTTTTGATGCCAGAGCTGTTTTCTGGTTATGTGTAAGATTTGAGACTTTTGCATTAATAGAAGTCAGTTTCTTTCATCTCTTTATTCAATTGTGCTGAAACACTTGTGCATGGAGGACTCATGCGAGGGTTATAGTTGTATTGTAATGTAGGTTTGATTATAGTATTGCTGTGACCAGTTTTAGTCAGTTTCTTTGTTATCTTGCTTCTTCTTATGCTGAAATGATCGTGCATGGAGTATCCAGATGAGTTGTTGTAGTCACATAGTAATGGAGGTTTGATTATTATGTTGCTGTAATATATTTCAGTGTCTGAAACTTAAGTTCAAGAGTGCTCTTGTGCCTGATTTTTTCTTCACCAAGCTGCTTGAAAGATGGATGCCCATGGAAGACTTGTCCACCTTTCTCACTAAGTCTTCCTTCTGCTCACATTTAACCTTAAACCACTAATTGAAGTTAATGAGGACCTCATTTCCTTATGCATTGCTAGTCCAGTTCCTTTGTTAAAACATTCTTGTACTGAGTTATGTCCATTTGACCTCCATTCATAAAGCCTACCTCCACAAACATTTTGATGGGTAGTGGGCTTATCCTCTTGCAGTATGAGGGTGAATCTCAATGCTAACATTATTGACACCATTGTTGGGGATGGAAGTGAAGACATCTTCCCTGGGAGAACAAAAACGAATAGATCCAGTTTTAGATGGTGAACTCAAGCTAGACACATTATTCTGACTGCATATCATTCACCTGGCGACTCCATGGTTAAAGAATCTAATGGCAACTCCACAGGTTTAAGAAGTCATATTTTCAGATGGAAGCCATCTTGGCTAGGATGTTTTCCCCACTAAACTTCTCATCCATAGATGGTTATCCACATCCTGTGCCTCATATCGATGAATGACAAGATCTACTACCAAGATTTTACGAAGGTAAGAATGACAACCCTCTTGAGCATGTTCTGGAATTTCATGCTTTGATGCAACAACTTGACATCCAACATGAAGACATACATATGAAGCTGTTTATGTTATCTCTTCATGGGGATGTGCATATTTGGTATCATTCTCTTGAACCTTCAAGCATTTCTTCACTCAAAGAGTTTCATGTAGCTTTCAATATTCATTGTCAAAAGTTTTATTCCTCTGAGTGAATTTGTCATAGCTGTTGTGAGAAGTATAAAGATTGTGTTCAGGATATAATTGATTCTTATGAAGGCTGTGATAATGAAGAAAATGCCTTGGATGAGGAATCAACTCTTTCTCTTCCTTGTTTATCTACAACAGATGAAAATTTTGTTGGTTGTTTTAATAAGGAAAATGCAGAAATTGAGTTTGTTTTGGAAGATGATACTCTTTACATCCCCGTCTCTAAAAAACCTAGATATGAGAAGCCTATCTTTGACTCATATAATGATGATAAGATGTTGCTTCCTGGATTGAGTATGGAAAGCCAACTTGTTTGTAACCATGAAGAACAATTTTCTCATGTTGGGCAGAAAATATCTCTTGATATGTCATCCTAGACCCCTCCTTTATTTGAGCATTATGGAGATAGTGATGAAGATGCTAAGGTGGTTTTTGTCTTACAAAAAAAAAACATTAGAGACCAAACTTCTTATGAAAATGAAAGATTTTACCAAGAGCAACAACCATCCATTGATACACATGAGGAGTTTCTTGCCATCACATAACAAATGTTATCAGAGAAGGCAACAGAGAAGTGGATCAACAACCTACATCAACCTTTCAGTCAACCATGCTTGCCACAGACATTCAAAAGTATGTGAGCAGATGTAAAGCAGAGCAGGCTTTCTGTTACCAACCTAGTAGGTTTTATCACCTATTTTTATGACCATGTAGGGGAATACATGGAGTTGCATTTCCTCGATATATTAAAGCCTTCAAGCTTTGTCTTACCTTCAGGATTGGGAGGTAATATGAAGAATGTAATTAATTTGCTGTCACAGTTTTAGAAGCCGAGGCCGAGACGTTTACAGGTTTAGAAGCTCAGGAGAGATAGTGTGATTCTGCAGAGAGAAAGCGCAATGAGTGCACATGTGACTTTCAAAAGTCCCAAGTTTAGGAGAGATAGTGTAAGTTTACACAGAGCGAGTGCAAGGACTGCGGCTACACTCAAAGTAGTGTAAAAGATCAGAGGAGAGACAAAGTGCAAGGAGTGCACATATCCAACACTTCATTAAGTGTTGATAAGCGTCAACCCATATAGTTCTAAGGGTCTAAGATTAGGAGAGAAGTGCAAAGTGTGTACTAGAGTTCAAGTCACTCAAGTGACAAAGCTCAGGAGGGATATTGAGGATAAGGATCCAAGAAGGAACTCAAGAAGAGGAGAAATTCCTTTTTTTTAGGGCTGAGTGGATGAGATCAGTTTGGGAGGAGTCGAAATACCTCACAACCATTTGATCAAGGAGAAGGAGCACGATTGTTAATCCCCAAGTCCTTTGGACTTCACTTCTCTGACAATTTTAAGTTGTTTGTTTCAAGCGAGGCCTAAAGTCCCAAAGCTTCAAAGTCCCATAGTAAATATACACCGTAGATCATTGGGTGAGTGTGAGCCATCATATCCCTGAGTGATTCGGTGATTCGACACTTCGGGAAAGTTTGGTCATTATTGTGCAGAGTGGAGAATCCCTTGAAGTCCTGAAGTCTGAAGTTAATCCTGACCGTCAATTGGTGAGTAAACGTGAGCTGTAGATCTCGAATTATTCAACATTTGATTATTCAGGTGGTTTAGGGTAACAATTGTCTGGCGTACAAAAGTCCCAAAGTATTTCTTAGCTGTAGATCGTGCAAAGGAGATTGATTTTCATCTGTCCAATCAAGCCTTGACTTGACATTAGAGAAAAGTGGAAGGATAGGGTAATATGTTCGCCTGCCGGTCAATGCCACTTTATAACCGAATTCGACTGGTAACCACTCTGAGAGATTGGAGCATTGTGGTTAGTGAATCCTCTGGAGTGCCAAAGTCCCAAATCTCCAAATATCTCCTTTCAGTTAAGTGCTCGGTTCTATCCCTAGGTCACACGAGATTCCATTGAGGAAAGGGGGCTAGTGCCTAAGGCTCGATTATGAGAAGTAAAAGGGGCTTAGTATAAGCACCCACAAGTTTTGTGTGGACCTGCATAAGGAAAAGTAAAGGGGCCTATGTACATAGGAGAGGATCCAGGAGGGATCCGAGAGCTAATTCGGCTCCAGAGGAAGATCCTAGACTGGGAGGTCGTGCGAGCCCATGGGGGGTTTGCATCATAGAAAAGGATTAAGAACTAAATGGTAGCTAACTGGAGTAAATTTTATGTAAAACTTTTAGATCAAAGACCTAATCCACTCGGCATGGAGTCTCAATCAACAAATTTTTAAAGATGATAATGAAAGGTGGAAGAAATAAGAAGGACAAATAAATTTCAGATCACAACAGAGGGAAAAAACAATCTATAGTAATGTTGAGAGGATGAAAATGAGTTGGGCATAAATATTATGAATCCAACATATAAAATGAACATCTTAATCTGGGCATTTTAAAGAATGAATCCATATACAAAGCATTCAGAAAAATAATTCTAATCACAACTTTTGAATATATATTGTCATAGTAAAAGGTCTTAGTAGAAATCTTTTAACTATTTTAGTAATATACTCATTGACAATGGAAGTTATACCAAATTTTCTCAGATGCATATTACAGTTTCATGGAAAAGAATAGACATGGAATTGAAAGAAGCTTAAACACATAAAATGTGAAGAATAACATGGCTCTGCTGAGAATGAGCCATGAATCCATGGATTATCATTTGATGCTTGAAAATATTACAATTTCCCCACGAGCTTCATAACAGAGAACTTAGTCTTTACTGCCTTTATTTCCTAACCTACCTCCTAACTCCCCTTTCTAGTTTGCTTGCTGTTGCTTTTATAATATTTAGATGATAAATGATTTCCTTTAATTCTGGGATTTGTTGCTCAATTGTTGCCTTGAAATTTACATACAAATCTGGAACCAGTTTCCTCAAAATATAATCCGTTTGGAGTTGCCCACACCTCTTTCATTATGCCATCTCATATGATGAAAAAAATAAGAATGATATGCCATGAATGATTCCATGTGACACCTGTAGCTTTGAAATCTCAATCTTTGACAATTTATTTTCCCTTTCGCTCAACAACTTAAGCATTTGGATGAATTTCTTGGTATAAGGCTCTTTCACTATCAAGCAACTCGACAACTGTTAGATCGACCACTGATCTATGACCAGATGAGAAATAATCCCACATCCATCGTGAAATCCATTTGCAATGGTTTTATAAGGTAAATGCATTCATACATAAGTCCCACATCCATCGTGAAATCCATTTGCAATGGTTTTATAAGGTAAATGAGTTCATACGTAAGTTTAATGTAAACATGTGGACTATGGAACCATGTGCACAACGTTGCTTTTTAGAATTGAATCCCATCTCTACCAGGTCGACCTTCTTTGAATACATGGAAACTAATGATTTGTTGGGACAATGCTTCGCTGATGTGCTTTACTTCGATACCCAGGATTGAATCTGGGCCATCCATCGGGGTGCCCATTAGAACCTGTAAATAGATCTGGGTCGTCTATCAACATTGTATCCTCAAAGCTATGAAGGAATTGAAGACTCCGACAAGGGGGCTCCGAGATCTGATCTCAACCATTGATTGGATGCACCATCAAATCAATCTAGAACATTGGTTGGATGTGCATATGTCAGAGTGAGGGCACAGTCACTGATGACATCATCTAGGACACATGGTAGATCGACATTTGTCTGTACTAGTGCTGACGTGGTAGACAAGTGTGACATGTTTCATCCATTGGTTGGTCTTGCTGACAGATTGACGTGGCATCATGGTAGGGGAGGACTCCAATATTGAATCTGAATCGTCGGTCGAAGGTGTCTTTGGAGTGATATATATCATTCGTTGACAGTGCTCCATCAGAGTGATCAAAGGATATGAGACTTCGCAACTGCGACTTCATGGTTGAATCTCGACCATTCATCAAGTGTCCCAAAAATGAAGGAGAATCGTCGATCTAGTCGTGCGTAAAATCTAAAATTGGCCAAGTCTTTGATAATGTCAACTAAAATTGGCCAAGTCTTTGATAATGTCAAGCTGATGTCAATCTGAACACATGGTAGCTCGACATTGGTGCATTGTGGTGTTAATGTGGTTGATAGGTGTGACACGTGTCACCTAGTCTTGGAGTGTATACTTTTATATCCAATGGGTTTCTTGTGTCCAAGTGGAAATCATTGATTGGCCCTGGTAATATTGCATTGACACACTGACATATCATCTGGCTAAAAACTTCGGGTCCTTAGACCGAATCTAGACCGTTGATAGGTCTCACCGAACAGGGGTCCACGATCTCATCTAAGCCATCCATAGAAGGTTATGTGCTGAAGTTGGATGAGGGGACTTCTACAAGGAGACTCTGAGATCAACTTTGGACCATTGATCAGCCCCATTCCCAATGAAGTTGCAAATGGATATGAACCGTCCATTGGTGAGAGCCTTTCAGAGTGGTCGAGGGTTTAATGACTCCGATGAGGAACTCCGAGATCAGACAAGAATCGTCGATCTTGTGCCCGAATAATCCAAGCCGTTGATCTTGGGCGCACAATTTTCCTCCTACGAGAAAATCCGAAATTGATGTAGATCTATTGATTTGTAGCTAGAGATTGGATAAGGGCCATCGATCTTGGCAATTGAGCGCACAAATACTCCTACAATCATTCACGCTTTAATAAAAACTAAATTAAACTACTTAAACAAGGCTTTTTCCTCCTACGAGAAAATCCGAAATTGATGTAGATCTATTGATTTGTAGCTAGAGATTGGATAAGGGCCATCGATCTTGGCAATTGAGCGCACAAATACTCCTACAATCATTCACGCTTTAATAAAAACTAAATTAAACTACTTAAACAAGGCTTTTGTTTTTATTTTAGGAAATAAAATAAAAAACAAATATTAAAAATATTTTTTTGAAATTATATTATCTTTAAAGTTTTATTCAATATGTACAAAGAACAATAACTATAAAATCTGAAGATAAAATTTTGAGGTTTTAAGAAAATTTTAACCTATGTTACAACATTAGGCTCCATCTGGGGATTGTGTCTCACCTATGTTACAACATTAGGCTCCATCTGGGGATTGTGTCTCCCTGCGAGACACTAAAGAACATGCAGACCAAGTTCCTTTTATTGGGTTATGGAGTCATTATTCTCAACACTTTTTAAATTATAAATATTATACGAGAAGTGATAAAGCCATTAATAGGAAAAAATAGATACATGCTTGGTAAAATATTTCAAGAAAGGATAATAAATAATTTCCTTATTAAATTTTACTCAAGAATTGTCTAAAGTAATCAATCTAAATTTAACTTAAACACTAGATTTCTAATTGATTTCGTCTTTACTCAAGGTTTGAAATAATATTTAAATTTATTTTAGATGAGACCTAATCAGACCAAGATACAAAAATTATTGAAAAATAATTAATAATAGAGTAACAATAAAGATATGTAGAAACAACCTTTATAGACCTCACATATATTTCTTCACTGCTAGCAGGCGTCCATAGCCCTAGTGAAGTTATCTGCATACCCCAAATTGAATTTCCTTTCACCACTTCATATTAAATTTCATTATTTGAGACGAGGACAATCATTTTATGAATTTCCTTTCATCATCTTTTTTTGGACAAGATGGGGGAAATCATTTATGAATTTCCTTTCACCATCTGTCTTTAACATTTTACTTTATTGCTTTGAAGTGGGGGCAATCAATGTGTTAAATAACACAAGGCATGATATCTGTTTTTGATAAAAAATAAAGTAGGACTTCCTACATGTTAAAGAATACTCTAAGATTAATTTTTCTTCAATTTTAACTATACATTTTCTTATAGGTAGAATTTATATGTAATAATTTATGATTAAAATTTAACCTTGAGAAAAGTAGTCATCTATAATCTGATATCAAAGCATAATTTTCGAAAGATTACCCTAAACATAATTTTCCGATTAAAATAAAGAAATGAACAAAAAATTTCACCAATCTTGTAAAAACATGTTTAACTTTTAATTCCATTGACTAAATTTATCACTTCTATAAAGATTTGAATGATTTTTTTTTTTTTGTAAATTAAAATTTGTATTGCCTTTAGAAACTGTAGAGATTACATGGTCTTGGAAGCCAGGGGACCGACCTGCCAAAAAATGGAAACCAAAGTCATCCCCAAGGATACAAGAAAAAAGATCATACCGTCTCTATGTCCGAAAATACAAGAAGGGTTGGGTAGCCAATTAAACTGTCCTAATGTGATAATAAGCATGTAAATAACAAAAAACAAAGGCAAAACTAGAGGGATTAAGTAGCAAGAGTGTCTGTGTCATTTCCTCTAGAATAATTCTGGTGCCAGGTTGGAATGGTGTTGAAAGGCTGGTGATAGAGCAAGTAGTGGTTGGAGGCAAGATAACATGATAATGCATCATAGAGAAATTCCAACCGATGATTGAGATGCTCCCGTTGAAACAACAAGTATGCCATATCTCGACGTATATCCATGATCAACACAAGAAGATCCTTAGGGAATTGAGGTCAAGAGTAATCACGAGTCACCTCTGGGATACAAATGGTTTCCTAGAGGGGAATCAAAGGGGTTACTTCTTCAACTATGGGATATCCCCAATGTCTAGCTAGTGGATTGTTCCAGAAAGCTTGACCTGTGGTGGCCACAACATGCTCCCGACGAGGAAGACCTAAAGGCATTGTGTGCTCATGAGTCAGAGCAGAGGAAGACTCCTTAGGGGCTTCATGACCCTAATTCTCCTCTGTGGAGTTGATTCCAATACCCTGTGCAATTGTTGAATGAATTTCTGGAGTAGGGGTTTGCACTGACTTGCTTGTAGGAGTAGTGGTGCCACACCCTCGTTTGAAAAGGTATCTCTACTAACTAGGTCCTCTGCTGAAGCGACCACGCTTGCGAGGCATGATTCCAGTGCCTAGGGTTAGGGGAAGAGAATGAAAGAAGACAGGCTAAATCAGGGCACATAAGGATCTCTCCAGAGGAGCCGAGCTCACAGAGGGGGAAAGAAGAAGTAACATGACCTGAAAGTCAGAGCGAAATAAGGAAATAGATTCAAACTGATGCATTGAGAGTGTAATTACCCTAGAGGGGACATTGTCCTCTATGGTATGCTTCCAAATAATTCTCGATGACATTCTGAACCAATGCTCCATCAACCTTCTGCAGCGAAAACTCCCATCACACAAGTTTGCAATAAATGGCCTCCTCGTTAAATGGAGTCGGGAGGAGAGGCGACAGGTTGGGGTGGTAGTTGATTGCATGTTGGGATGCATGGAACCCCATCTGGGGATAAAGATATGAATCATTGAGTAAGATAGGGGATTCAATTTTATTTATTCAAATCAAAATAAACTAAAACACATACTCACTTACAGACTCTGTACAAATTGGTAAAAGGATTGTTCTATATATTGAAATCAAATCTATTCTACAAACTAGAAATAAAAGATCATATGTAAAATTATTTATATACAATGTTTCCTACTCTAACCTTTTAAGATGATTAATCAAGTGACATCATGCTTCTAATGCAACAATTAAGAAAACATTTGATTAATCAAATTATAAACTCTTTCCCTGCTAATGATTAAGAAAAACAAGAATACTAATTGCAGTAGAAGAGTGATGGACAACTTACCATGCAATTTATATCCATACTTACAGTATATGAATATTGACAAAATCACCCCACTTGATGATTATAAGCAAGTTGGAACAAGATCTTCCAACTGATAGAAAATGACCACCTAATCATCCAAAAGACTATCATCGTGATTCAAAAAGCTAAAGTCTTTTTGCAAGATCTCTATTCTGTTGATGAAATAAGGCTATTCCAACTGAATGTGAACACTCTACTCTACTTTCACTGCTTCATTGATGATTTCAATTTTCTCCTTCTGAGAATCTAAGAAAGAAACAGGAGGAATCTGTAAGCTGCTTGTATTAACACTGAGAATTTCAATTAAACTTTGTTCCTGACAAACTTCCTCAAACTCCATCTGATCGTCATCATATTTTGGCTTACTGATTTCATGAACAAGATGATTTATATCTACTAAAAATGATATTGATTTCTGCTCTTGAGTTTCAACATCAGTTTCATCATAATCATTGAATGAAGGAACATAACTGTATGATAATGTTTGAGGAATATGCTCTTTCTTAACTATAAACTGATTTTCAGTTTTATAAATAGAAATCAACCTTTGATCATGTAATTCATTATCAACATCTTCATATAAATCATAAACTAGGATATCACTATCTTCAAAATATTAATGTATATGTTCTCCACTAACAAGTTGATCTTGAAACGTATGCAAAACAATAATATGTTCATCATGTTGACGACTAAGTATTTCATGAATGTCTTCTTCATGTGGACTTTCTAGAATTTGAAGAGAATATTCTTGTAGTTTTTTAGAATTATAATCATACTTATCAAAAATACTTTGCTTTCCCTTCTTAAGAAGATAATTGATGATCTTCCTTAAGCATAGAGACATCATTCTGTTCAATAAGATCTTGACCTTTATCTTCTAAAATAGGAAACAAAATTGTACCTTCTTGAAATCTTTCAGGTGCATTTAAGTCCAAACTATCCAGAGATGTTTTTTCATAGACCAACGTATCTTATTCATCCTCACTATTGTAGTAAACTTGTTCTTATAGCTCTTAATCACATTCCTCATCAGTAAATCCTTTATCATCATGATTTTCCTGAGGTGCATGTTCTGTTGATTCTTCATTGCAACAGTCTTCAAAGATAAGTTCAGCTCTCAAAATTCTTCTACAGTGATAATGAAAACATGCATGGAATTATTTTAGAGAATAAATATTGCCAGGAGATAAATATTTGTACCATTGTCGTGCATCTCCTTCCAAGGAAAACATAAACATTTTCATTAATACATCTTCATGAACAATATCTAGTTGATGCATATATTGATGAAAATCTATCAGGTGCTCAACTGGACTGTCTCCATCATCCTCTCTGAAAATGGGAAGATAGTCTACCCATTCCTCTATGTGTGGGGCATGATTTGGAAATCCAAGTACAATTGAGAAATTAAAAGGTGCAAACCTTGCAGCTATCCGAGCAACAAATGAACTTGACATTGAAACACAATGGAGTTGCCAGTGAAATCACAATGGAGTTGCTAGGTGAATAATTACACAACCTATGTCTGATCCTTGTTCACCTTCAAGAACCAGATTTGATCTTTATAAAACCCCAGGGAAAATATCTCAAACCTTTGTCCTCGACAACGACGCCAAAAATAATTTTGTTCCAGAGATTGTTTTCGACTGTTTATAAACCATGCCAAGAAAACTAGCTACCCACTGTCACTAAACAACCGTTCTAGAAATTAAGCTCATAATGCCAGATTTTAAAGTAAAGGATTGGGTAAAATAGGTTAGACAGAGATTAAGAACCAAATGGCATCTGACTGGAGTAAATGGTATGCAAATATTTCAATTCATAGACCTAATCCATTGGGCATGGAGTCTCAATCAACAAAGTTTTAAAGTTGATAATGAAAGGTGGAAGGAATAAGAAGGACAAATATATTTCAGATCACAATAGAGGGAAAAAGAAATATCTATTAATGTCGAGATGAAGAAAATGAGTTGGGAATAAATATTATGAATCCAACATATGAAATGAATATCTTAATATGGGCATTTTAAAGAATGAATCGAGATGCAAAAAATTCAGAAAAGTAATTTTGATTACAACATTTGAATATATATTATCATAGTAAAAGGTCTTAGCATAAATCTTTTAACTATTTCTGTAATGGACTCATTGACAATGGAAGTTATAGCAAATTGTCCCAGATGCATATCAGAATTTCATGGAAAAGAATAGACATGGAATTGAAATAAGTTTAAACACATAAAATGTGAAGAAGAACATGTCTTTGCTAACAATGAGCCATGAATCCATGGATTATCATTTGATGCCTGAAAAGATTACAATTTCCCCACGGGATTCATAACAAAGAACTCAATATTTACTGCCTTTATTTCCTAACCTACCTCCTAACTCCCCTTTGCAGTATGCTTGCTGCTTCTTTTATAATTTTTAGATGATGAATGATTTCCTTTGATTCTAGGATCTGTTGCTCAACTTCTACCTTGAAATCTGCATACAAATATGGAACCAATTTCCTCAAAATAGAATCAGTTTGGAGCTGCCGACACCTCTTTCATTATGATATCTCATATGATGAACGAAATAATAATGCTATACCACAAAAGATTCCATGTGACACTTGTAGCTTTGAGATATCAATATTTGACAATTTATTTTCCCTTTCGCTCAACAACTTAAGCATTTGGATGAATTTCTCGGTATAAGGCTCTTTCACTATTAATCAACTTGACAACTATTAGATTGACCACTGATCTGACCCAATGAGAAATAATCCCACATCCATCATGAAATCCATTTGCAATGGTTTTATAAGGTAAATGCACTCATACATAAGTTGAATGTAAACGTGTGGACTATGGAACCATGTGAACAGTGTTACTTTTTAGAAGTGAAGCCCATGTCTACCAGGTCAACCTTATTTGAACACATGGAAACTAATGATTTTCTAGGACATTGCTTCATTGGCATGATTTACTTCGATACCCAGGATTGAATCTAGGTCATCCATCAAGGTGCCTGCTAGAAATTATAAAAAGATCTGGGTTGTTTATCAGTGTTGCATCCTTGAAGCTATGGAGGAATCAAAGACTCCACCGAGGGGGCTCCGATATTTGATATCAACTATTGATCGGATGCACCATCAGAGAAATCTAGATCGTCATTCGAATGTGCATCCGTCGGAGTAAGGGTACATTCATTGATGATGTTAGCTAGGACACATGAATTCTTGACATTTGTCTGTACTAGCGCTGACATGACAAACATGTGTGCCATGTGTCATCCACTAGTTGGTCCTGCTGGCAGACTAAGGTGGCACCATGGCAAGGGAGGACTCTGATATTGAATTTAAATTGTCAGTTAGAGGTGTATTTTGGGCGATCCAGACCGTCTTTCAACAATGCTCCATTGGAGTGATCAAAGGATATGGGACTCTGAAATTGCGACTCTGCGGTTGAATCTCGACCGTTCATTGGAGTGTCCCAAAAATGAAGGAGAATCATCGATCTTGTCGTGCTTAAAAGCCATGATTGTCTAAGTATTTGATAACATCATGATGACATCAATATGAACACGTGGTAGCTTGGCATTGGTCCATGGTGGTGCTGATGCTGCTGACAAGTGTGACACGTGTCACCTAGTATTGAAGTGCGAAACTGTCTATCCAGTGGGCATCCTGTGTCCACATGGAAGTCATTGATTGGCCCTGGTAATGATGCGCTGACACACTCACACATCATCAGGATAAAAACTTTGGGTCCTGAGAGTGAATTTGGACCGTTGATAGGTCTCACTTGACAGGGGTCCGCGATCTCATCTGAGTCGTCCATTGGAGTGAGGTTAGTCGAAGTTCCATGCTAAAGTTGGGTGAGAGGACTACGACAAGGAGACTTCAAGATCAACTCTAGACCATTGATCAATCCCATGCCCAATGGAGTTGCAAATGGATCTAAACCGTCCACTGGTGAGCACATTTTGGAGTGGTTGAGGGGTTAAGGACTCCGATGACTAACTTTGAGATCAGACAGGAACTGTCGATCTTGTGCATGAATAATCCAGGCCATTGATCTTGGGCCCACAATTTTCTTCCTACGAGAAACTCCAAAATTGATGCAAATCCATTGATTTGTAGCTGGAGATCGGATAAGGGTTGTCGATCTTGGCTATTGAGCACGTGAATACTCCCACAATCATTCACGCTTTAATAAAAACTAAATTAAACTACTTAAACAAGCCTTTTATTTTTATTTTATGAAAGAAAATAAAAAAAAATATTGAAAACAATGATTTGAAATTATACCATCTTTAAAGTTTTATTCAATATGTACAAAGAGCAATCGCTATAAAATCTAAAGATAAAATTTTGAGGGTAGAAAATTTTAACCTATGTTACAAGAATGTGCATGTATTAACATGGTTGGTTTGGCCAACATTTTTCTAAGGAAAAAAAGTCTTTAAGTAGACGTTTCATGTTCACATGGATGAACTTAATGAATGTGTAATTCTTGTGTACTCTGCATGCACTGAATGATTTTATTGTTTATTTCTTTTCTTGAACCCTAAAATAAACAGGAGATATGAGCATGGTATTCCCTAGGCATTTAGAAACCCATTCCCTGGGTAATTCCCATGATCTAAGTCGTAAATTTCTATGGCAGAGAGCCTAACTCTAGGATTTTCCATGGATTGCATGTGAGAGTGCAGTGTGATGAAAGGATGAGTTGTTTCAATGTGAGTGTGCCAAGTATTGTACTCATATGAAGGATTAGATTTCCTCGGAGACCCATCTCCATGCTCAAGCCACAACCTATTGATATTACTTGAAGTGAAAAGAACGATGGGTCAGAGGTCTAAGTTGCAGAAGTTCTAGGGTTGTTTTTCCCTGGAGAGTGCTTTACCTTAGACGCCTAAACATTTTGGGAATTGAATTGGTGGAATCCACGAGCATAGAAGTTGTTATTGAGTAAAATTAAACACGAGGGTTTCCTGTTAGCCTTGAGCATGGGGGTAGTTCATACTTCCGAGTTGAAGTTGGGAGTAGGAAGGCCTGGAATTCTGATATCTACCGCCCACCCTCCCAAAAACATAGAGCGTAGTATGAGAGGCATCAAATTATGGATATCTAGATGCGTAGCATCGAGGATATGTGGAGATCTGGGCATCTGACTTTTTTAGTTAACTGACTCTCATTGAATCCCTAGATACCTAGATGGTCATATTTCATCCAACAGAGTTCCACGACTTATTCTACCCATTGACGAGTGTGGAGAGGCGTAATCGGACCTTCGGTCCACTAGAGCTCCCATGACTCATCATGTTAATTTTCTTCCTAGTTTCCTAGACACTCGATTGGGTAGGGTTCCAACCCCTTTTCCTTTGCGATTTTATTAACTGAAGGATATTTTAGGGTGATGTCATGGTCATATATTGTGCCAAGTGTCAACATAGGAGTGGTGTGGGTTGAAAAGGGGAAGCCACTCACGATCGAGCAACTTGTACTCGATATTTGATCTTAGCCGTAGGATTTGAGGGCCGAGGGTTCTCAGTCATTGATTTTCCAAAGTTATCTCAAGAGGGAGTCGCCGCCTCAGATAATTGGACCATCAAACGACTAAAAGACTACGTGCGAGGATCTTATAAGGAGTTTGGTTTCCTGGATTTCTGGTGGGTTAAGGCTCCGAGGAAGGCTTACATTGGGAGGATCCATTGTGCTTTGTGGAACACGTGTATTTCCATGTCAGCTGTAACACACCCACAACGGGAACTAAGATTTTTCGACTTTTTCTCCTCTTCTTCGAGGGACAGAGTTCCCGAATTCCTA
>CBVK0100670210.1:0-16258 GCA_900067695.1 Picea abies
TAAGGTATTTAAATTCAAATTTATGGATTGTTTACTTAGATTTATTACTCATTACCAAATTTTACTTGCGTAAGTGTTGAGAAAATTTTGAAAATTTTATTTCTTTATAAAGCTTATAGAAATTACAGTAATTTGGTAGAAATTTTAAATGTTAATTGAAAGCCGGTCTTTACAGGACCGCAATGAGCAGGGTATCAATCCCAAAACCTATCGAGGGTATCGAAAGCAAGTGTTCCAGAAGACGACTGAGTAACTCGAACAGATTCGAGACCCACGAAGCTCCGTGGAAAATGCGATCAATAGAATCCCAAGACAAGTCCTATATATGCATTCCCCACTACGCTGGGTCCATCTTTGGAGGGGTTATCTCCACTACCTTTCCACATGCGACCTTGTGTTTAGACCCTATGTTAGAGGGGGTCCTGGATAAATTTCACGTTTACTGGAATTTTTACACTCCCTAGCACAGACTCGTATGTTTTTTTTGTAGCCTTGAAGACTGTCCTCTCCAACCTAAATCAAGGCTCTAGCCTAGACTAGTAGATGGACCCTACAAACATAAAGTCTAATAAATTTTAATTAAGCGTTAATTTTAAGTGTCTTGTCTTAAGTCAAGGAAACAAAAATGAAAATAGTGGTGTATTTTAAGAGATGAAAGAGAAGATCATTAAATGAAACTGAAACCAAACTACTTCTTTTTGACAAATAAAGATTTGCAAATTTACACTCTTTAACCAACTTTTCTTAACTACTTTTTCTAAGATCTTCTAAAAGAAAAACTAAAAACAAGATTTCTCTTGACTACAAGCTCCTTAGTGTTCTAAGAATTCAGTAAAGAAGTTAAGAAAACACTCTTTATCCTGATAAGAAAAGACAACTAACCTAACTACTTAACCAAACAAACAAATGATTTTTTATTTTTTTTATGCTTCAAAATAAGAAACTTGAAATAAATTCTTTTTCTTTTCTTCTAAAGCAAGTAAAAGGGAAAAAGTGAAGACAAAGCAAGACCAAAAACTGACTTCAGGTCTACTATGGAACACAGGGAGTCACTGACAATACTAAACAGACTGGTCAGAAAAGACTCACAAACTCATCTCAAACCCTTACTAAGAAAACACAAGAAATATTGAAACGAATAAGATCACTGACGTCGAACCCATGCTAAAGACTATAACAACAGAGACCAGGACTAGATCAAGAAAACCCCTAATAAGTATGACTTCAATCAGGGAAGAGGTTGACTGCCTCTTCTTGAAGAAAGACTTTCTTGACACAGGCACGCTACTGACACTTAAGAAGCTTGCGTATGTACGTAGGCTGTCCAAAGGTAGGGATGTATGTACACGTGAAGACCCACTCTAGGCTAAGTACACCTTTGTAAATTCTCAAAAAGAAAACTAACAATCAAGGTTGACAAGGCAAGGAGTACTGGTATGGAAAACCTGAATCCCTTAAAGACTCAGGAACTTACAGAAAACTCAAAAAAGGTAATCAAACCAATTAAAGCACCCAAAAAATATCCCCTAAAAACCCTAGAGGCTTCCCCAATATGGTCTCCAATTCTTCTATAGCGGGAAAATCCCTTATGGAATACACTAGGGTTCAACATGTAGGCATAACTAACCATCTAAAGTCTCCCACTTTTTAATAACTATCCCAAATACACCCCACATTCATGCATAAAACACAAGGTAAAACGATATGGTAACTCTACCTTAAACTCCACATCCTGTGTCGATCCTTTTGCGTTCAGCTATTCCTTGACTACAAGTCTCCTCCCAAGGCTAACCCACATTCATAAACAAAAAAACAAAGAACTAACAACATGAATATCATATATGAATTAGTGTGTTAGATGTCATAATCAAATACAAATCAAACATAAAGATTGAACACATCATATTCGGGACATAAAAAGTATTCCTTTTTATTCTATAGTGGGAAAAACCCCCTATGGAATACACTAGAGTTCAACATGTAGGCAAAGATAACTATATAAAGTCTGCTACTGTTTAAAAACTACCCCAAATACACCCCACATTCATGCATAAAACACAAGCTAAAAAGTTCTGGTAACTCTACCTTAAACTCTGTGTCCGGTGTCGATCCTTTGCGTTCGATTGCTCCTCGACTACAAGTCTCCTCCCAAGGTTGACCTACATTCATAAACATACAAACAAAGAAATAAGAAAATGCATCTTATATATGAATTAGTGGGTTAGATGTCATACTCAAATATAAAACAAACATAAATATTGAACACATCATATTCGAGACAAAAAAAGTATTCATTTTTATTAGTCTCACAAAGTTACTTACAATGAGATCAATGACTGCTACTCAAACCTGGTCTAGAATCCTCTTCACCAACCTCCAACCGTGATTCCATGTATATTTCTCCTCTTCATATCTCTCTAGGGAATGGATTAGGCTTGGAATGGAGGAAAAAGGAAAGAATAGGGAATTCTAGCTCAAAACTCACAATGTGGCTGCAAATTCTTGGGGCAAGGGGGGAAAGTGAAATGGGTAGATTTTCATTGTTCTTATTCTTAGCCTTGGAATGAGATCCCAACACCTCCTTTTATATCCCAACACATCCTTTTATATCCCAACACCTCCTTTTATATTCCTTGGAATGAGATCCCAATAGCCCGTAATCTCAACGAATTCCTTGCAACTTTTTAATTTTTACAACTTTTTTGAGTATACGCAGGTTGTAATGGTGCAGATAGAATATATACCCGAGTTGTAGTGGTGCAACAAGCATGTGTACGAGGTCAATAATGGTGCAGGGTGCGTAGCTCTTCAAAAATATGTTTTTTAAGAATATTTGCTCAGTGATGGCTTGGAAAAAATAGAAAGTAAGATGGCCTGATGCCAGGTATGCATGTATGGTGCAATTTAGGGTTATAACAATTTCCTCAAGAGCCGTAATCTCAATGAATTCCTTGCAACTTTTTAATTTTTACAACTTTTTTGAGTATACGCAGGTTGTAATGGTGCAGATAGAATATATACCCGAGTTGTAGTGGTGCAACAAGCATGTGTACGAGGTCAATAATGGTGCAGGGTGCGTAGCTCTTCAAAAATAGTGTTTTTAAGAAGATTTGCTCAGTGATGGCTTGGAAAAAATAGAAAGTAAGATGGCCTGATGCCAGGTATGCATGTATGGTGCAATTTAGGGTTATAACAGTTTCCTCAAGAGAAGGCATTCTCCCACAATATCAACAATATATTGGAAATAAAACTTAAAACCCTTTCCAAGGAGCATAAAACTAATCAAGACAAGAGATTGAGCACTTACCAAATCGATTAAGGAGGATAGAAGGGATACAAACCATATATGTCCTCCTTCCAAGTGATACTTGACATCCTTCAATGGATCGATCTTGATAGATTTTACTATAAGTCTTGTATAATCACAATAATATTTGATGAACCAAGAAAGATAGAACTCCAAAAATTGACACCAAAACATCAAGTAAAAATCTTCTATTAATGTCTTATGAGAATGATCTCCAACAATTCAAAAAAATTCAGAATGATAGGAGGGCCTTTATTTATAGATGAGGCTCACAAATCCTCCTCATTCTTTATCCCATAAATCTAGGTTAAAGAATCAAAACAAAAGTGAGTTTTCATCCACACAACTTGAAGACTAAATCAAATTATAATTAAATGATGTTATAATGTGCATAAATCCCTCATGAGATGGGACATCACCCTTGAAGGAGGAGTTACCATCCTTGGATTCTCATTGTTCCCACTGAAGAGGCATCAAAACATACGTAGGAAGCTTCCTAAGAAAGTGAACCTTTAATGTCTCACTTTCTTTAGTGCAACAAACTCATTAAAAAGTTGGACAATACCTATGAAGCTAGATGGATCCATAGAATGTGCTAATGAGACCACATAACATGTCTCTAAAGTTATTTCCCATCATAAAAGGTTCTTTAAATAAGTGCCACATCATCGTTTTAAATGATAATATTTTAAAATCCATAAAAAGTAACCCATAATTGTCATAAACAATTTAAGCATGGGTCGAACCTCATAATAATTATAATAATCTAAAAAAAAGACCAAATTGGAGGGCGTTCTTCATTCTTCAATGTGGAATTTGTACATGAGGTCTATGTGGATGTAAATATCCCCTTCATGGCTTAGAGGGTGTATATTGTGGCTTGGAACATGTGAATTGTCTCAAAAAATGTGAAATTAGATGCACATATGTAGAATCACCTCTATGATATCATGACTAAAGTGTGGTACGTACATAAGAAAAAGAGGGTCCATGATGCAGTAGCATCAAGAAATAAAATTTTGAGATTGATCCAGGAGGTCAAAACCATTTACTAAGGAATTTGTTTTCCTAAGTTTTTTTTTTTTTTTAATATTTGAACGAGATATGTTTATAAGATATCCTAGATTTATCTATTGTAATAGGTGTTTATTTGTTTCTGAATTTTAGGATCATACTTCTATTTTAAAGATTTGTTGAGATAGTTCAGGATTGGTTGGTTTGTGAGTTATCCGATAGCTCCAAGATAGAGTTGAGTTCTGTAATGAATAAAATAGAGTGTGTGGAGTTATTGTGTAAGGTGAGAGTGTGAGTGTGCAGAGGCTCAAGAGACAAATAAGGAACATAACTATTATTGTTTTAATATTATTCCTTTGAGTGCTTTTGTTTATAAGATATCCTAGATTTATCTATTGTAATAGGTGTTTATTTGTTTCTGAATTTTAGGATCATACTTCTATTTTAAAGATTTGTTGAGATAGTTCAGGATTGGTTGGTTTGTGAGTTATCCGATAGCTCCAAGATAGAGTTGAGTTCTGTAATGAATAAAATAGAGTGTGTGGAGTTATTGTGTAAGGTGAGAGTGTGAGTGTGCAGAGGCTCAAGAGACAAATAAGGAACATAACTATTATTGTTTTAATATTATTCCTTCGAGTGATTTTAATAAAGATCAGTTTATGGAATTGTGTTTTCTACGCATTTTTTTTAAGATCTACATATAAATGGTTTGGACAGAGAAACACAGTTTTTGTGGTTGTAGGAGATTGTGTGCATATCCTTACTGCGATTTTGAACCAAATTGATATCATTGAGGTACCGAATCAAACCTTTGCTACATATTGAAATTGACTAGAGTCGAATTGAGCATATGTAAAATTTGTTCCATAGTGTAATTGAATGGACGATGGAGATTAGATCAGAGTGAGCCTTTACAAGAATCGACATCTACAATCATATCATTGGGACTCATCATATCGAGACGCAAACTCCATTTAAGGATCGCCGACAACGATAGACATGCTAATTGTGCAAACTAGAAACAAGTTGACGACGATGAGATGAGAAACTTAAACAAATCAATGAAGAGGATTAGACGAGAGCAGAAGATCAATGGTGGAGAGATAAAATATATTGGAGAGGGTAGAACAAATCAATGGTTTTGATTAAATCCTTCAAGCCAGGATCAACGACCTAGAAAGAGGAAAGTGGACCCCATATTGTCGATATTGGTATATGATCGAGGTAAGTTGAGACTTTTTCATTTTCTCCCTGATATCACATTGATGACGATATGTATATCGTCATCACTAGTACATCATCGGGATGATTTGGATTGTAATTGATCCACAACGAAAAAATGTTGACAATGACGTGATTAGCACTTGGTTCCAACACTGGGTTTGATGGAGGTTTAACATCGAGGCTTTGGGGTTTGTTGTTAACACCGATATTTAAATTTTGTTCTGTGAATAATTAGCACCAAGTAACAAAGGTTTCAAACTCTATTATTGGAGGGTCCCATACACCGAAGGAAGAGTGCAAAGACTAACTAAGTGTTGAAGTTGTTGATAGGGTATTTTAAACTATGTTTCTATTGTATTTGGGCCTGGTAAGTCTATATCAGTCCATGCATTGTAAAATAGGTGTGCTAAACCACTAGTGTGAAAACCCTTACAAAAATGTAAGTAAGTAGTTAGGGCTCCCGTAAATCATGTATCTTGGCAGATCCACCTAAAAATGTATGAATACCTACCCAAGACATAAATGCTCAACTTATGGGAGTTACCACCACCAAGGGATAGTCGGTCATAGCAATAAAACCAAACACCTTGAGAATGGAGACTAAAAATAAATTCCATAACCATCCACCTAAGGGGATCTAGGATACGAACTAACCAACACTTGTACATGAATTGTCCCAACATGGTCACATACAAATAAATTGTCACTTTGGGCTCATGAGAGTGCTCACATATTTTGAAAAAATGTAGGATACATTACAAAGAATCTAAGGTGTAACAACTATCTCCAACTCAGGGACATGTGCTCATCTTGAGAGAGCATGAGAACTCCAAAATATGGGAAACTTGTAGACCTGAAAAAATGTCAACCAATGGATATTAAATATAGGGGAGGGTAAATACACAAGTTCCTTTTCCCCTTCCCTAAAAGAGAAACAAATCCATGCGTAAATGAAATATATGTCCAAATACAAGTTAGTTAACACCACATCTCAAAGGATAATACATACATGCAAACAAAATTCAACCTTTTATTCTAAAACAAAAGGAAAATGAATAAATAAATAAATGAAACACACAAACCAAAAATTTGAAACATCAAGGATCAATTAAGCATATGCTAGCATCTTATTTACCTTTATTTGATCAAAATATGAAGTACGATCATGATCATGTGAAATAATAATGAAGGCATGCCAAGGTTTACCCATGATCATGTGAAATAATAATGAAGGCATGCCAAGGTTTACCTGTACTATTGCAAGATTCTTCAATCCACATGTGTATAGGGATAATGTAATCATATTTCTTATCATAAGCATAGGAAAAACCATCACTACTACTCATCAAACCATCATGCAAGAGGGGCTTCGAGGGTGGCTCAAGTAAAATCCTACAAGAATATTGTTTTACCTCCTTGTTGTTTTCGATCACATATATGGATGATACATGAGAAAATTGATTAGAAATAAAAATATATGTAAATCCATGACACATGGTTGGTTGCACCTATATGTGAGGTCCAAAATTTCTTCCATAATCCCAAGGTTGAGCATGATGATGTCTACAAAAAAATTCATCTTCAAAACTATTATCACTAGATGGATTTTTCTAAATGTGAAAGTTATGAGTTGGGGACTTCCATGGATGAAAAATGTATGTTGTCAAATGGACATGAAATACCAATTTTTGTACCTATAAATTAGGCTCATTGTTCACATGAAATGGTTATTCTTGCATTGTGAAGTTAGATTTACATTCAGTGATTCTTTTTGGTCATCCACAATGCTAAGAAATAAATACTCACACTAAGCCAACCGGGAAAGAGAATACATATTTAAACATGAAATAAATGACAATCACACATAATACACATTGATTTTACCTTGGAAACCCAAAATTTGGAAAACCAACATTCCTTGAGCATATTTCTCTTTGTTGTATTATTCATTCAATGAATAAAGAGTTACATGAGTAAACTTGGCCTACATCGAAGATGCAATTTCCATCATACTCTCTTTCTTTACACAAGAACAACCTTATAGCCAATTCCACTTACATCTACATGACCAACAACATCCTCTTAAAGGATTTGTCAATAAAATACAATTACAACATGCCTTATTTATAGGATTTACAACATGAAAAACCCAACATGCCTTATTTATAGGATTTACAACATGAAAAACCATAAATCATGGCACCTAAAAATGCTTACAAGTCCATGTAGATGATTGGCTACAAATATCACAAATATTGAGATTTGATTATAGTTGAATTCAATCGGTTTATGATTCAGTCTTCAGTCAGTTGCCACTTGACATCTTGTTGATCCCTTGTCAGTTGACCTTTCAAATTCCTATCGATCACTTCAACTTCGAATTCTCTGGAAAATCTCTTCAACTTTAACTTCCCTGGTCGATCACTTTGACCTCGACTTAACCATCAAATTGAGTTAACTCATTGATTGACTTATCACCTAGTTGGTCCACCTCAACTAGATAGTCAAATGGATTTCTTTTACTGTAAAGAATATAACAACCCAAAATTCTCCCACTTTTTTTCTTCTTTGTTGTTACAGGAGAACCTAGACTTCTATTCATTGATCCACGACAATAATGCCCATTGCTTCTCTACACCAAGAGAATTTTACAACACTCACAGACTTGGTCAAAGACTATGCTATGTTTTCCAAGGTGTCTACCTTCTCCAACAACACCCTATTGATTTCCACCATGTCTCTCACAAAATGGTATTGCACATCGATATGTTTATTCCTGGAATGGTATTCTGGGTTCTTTGATAGAAATATTACACTTTGATTGTCAAACTTTATATTCATATCTCTTTTCTCAAACCTGATCCCTGAAAACAATTGATGCATCCAAAATACTTCTTTGCTTCCATGGGTGGCTACCATGTATTCATATTCTGTTGTCGACAAGGATACAATTGCATATCTCTTACTCATCCAGATGATTTCTCCACCGGAAATATTGAGAACATATACACTAGTCAACCTTTGTCGATCTAGATCTCCAGCCTAGTCGACATCGATAAATCCATGTACATTTACTTCACTTTCATCTTCAATATTCCATTGGTATCATATATCATAACTTTTGTTCCAAACAAATACAAAAATACTCTCTTGACAACTTCCTAGTGCTCTTTCTCAGGTGTCAACATGTATCTGCTCAATACTCCCACTGCATCAGTAATGTTTGGTCAAGTGCATACCATTTCATACATAATACTACCCACAATACTAACATAGGGAACATGTTCCATGCCCTCTATTTATTATTATGTCTATGGACACTATTTAGCAATTAGTTTTTCTCCCATAGGGATTGGTACCTTGATCGATTTGCAATCCTACATGTTGAAACACTTAAATATTGTTTCAATGTACTTCATATGGTTCAACCAAATATTTATAACTCCTCGATCTCTCTTGATCTCCATTTCCATAATGAATTTCACTACACTAAGATCCTTCATGTTGAACTTGGAGGACAACTACTTCTTCACCTCCTTTATAGCACCCATGTTGTTTTTTACCAACAACATGTTATCTACATGCAATGCTACATATATGAAACAACCTCCTTCTTCCTTAGATTATAGATAATGATCAACCTTGCTTCTCACAAATCCAAAAATAAGGATGTGTGTGTCAAAATTTTGGTACAACATCCTTAGTGATTGATTTAGACCATAAAGGGATCTCTTCAATTTTCACACTAGAACTTTATTTCCCTTTATTGCAAATCCTTCAGGTTGTTTCATTGCAAGATACCAGATATATAAAAGATGCAGAACATAATAGAAATGCTAGAAATAACAGAATAACAGTATAATATCCAGCATAATCTTATTATTGACCTTTATTACATCCGAATACATTAATCTACCTATGTGCGGGTTAGGACCTTAACATTCATGTATATTTCTTCTTCAACAGTAATGTTGTCTTCACATCCATTTGATCTATATCAATACCAATTTTTTTAGCTAGAGACATTAGTACTCTAATGGAAGTAAGTTTTCCAATAGGGGAAACAATCTCACCAAATTTGACTCCTTTGACTTGGGAATATCCTTTCACTACTAGTCAAGATTTGAATTTCTCAACTTGACCTACTGCATTCATATTTTTCTTGAACACTCACTTGCTACCAATGATTTTCCTTCTATTAAGTAATTTGAACATATCCCATGTCTCATTATAGTATAAGGATTCCATTTATTCAACCATGACATCCTTCAAGAGTTTACCCTCTATCGAGTCAAGTTCTTCCCTGACTAAATTGGGCTCCTCGTAAGTGGAAGATAACACAAATGAAAAATGGAAATAAGGTGGACTATACCTTTCAATTGGTTTTCTTACTTGTTCAAACCTTCTTACTACTAAAGTTATCTATTCCACCTCTTCATCTGATTCAGTCGACTCATATGAATCATCTTCTTCATTCCTCTGTTCAAACAACAACTTCTCTGGTTCTTTTTCCATTTGAACTTCTCCAAACTCGGAAGTTCCATCGACTTCCCTGAAGACCACATATCGACTATACATTGTTTTCCTTGATGAAGGATTCTCGAGCTTATATCCTTTCATTCCATCCTTTTATCCAATGAAAATACACTTGAATTTTTTCTTCTCCATCTTGTTCCTCTTTTCCTTGGGAACATGCACAAATGCATCACAACCAAATACTTTAAGATGTGAAAGTGAAGGATTATTACCAAACCATAACTCATGTGGAGTCAAGTCGAATAGAGTTGATGAAGAAGACTTGTTTACCAAATATTTTGTAGTGTCGACTACATCTACCTAGAATTATTATGCAAGCTTGACACCGTTGAGCATGATCCTTTCCTTGTCCATCAACGTCCTATTCATTCTCTCAACTAATCCATTTTTTGGGGGGGTATATGGTGTGGTATTTTGGTGTGTTATTCCACACTACTCATAGAACTGCTCAAAATCATTTCCACATAACTCACCACCATTTTCATTTCTCAGCACCTTGATCTTCTTATATGTCTGGTTTTCCACAAGATATTTAAACTCTTTGAAAATATCAAAAACCTCTTATTTATTTCTCAAGAAATATATTCGTGTCTTACTTGAAAAATAATATATGAAGGAAACATAATACATGGATCCACCAATTGAAGGGACTGGTACAAGCCTAAACACATCACTATGTATCAATTCTAGAATCCCTTTTTCCCTTGTCGCTCCAAATGGGAACCTAGCCTGATTTTGTTTTGCATATATGTAGTTTTCACAAAATACAACTTCCAAATTACAATTAGGAAAACATTTGACCATACCTTTGTTGTGCATAGATAAAAGTCCCTTTTCTCCAATGTGTCCATCCTCTGGTGCCATAACAGGGCCAAGTAGACTTGAGGAAAGAACAATTGAGTTGGTTTGTATTGACTCAACCCGAGTCAAATCGAGTTGACTTTAGGAACACCAATGTTTTTACATCTAGTTGATTCAACATTCCATAATAACTTGTATAGGGTTCCAATCTAAAATCTTTTCATCAAGACCCTTGCACCACTTACCATTTTGATTCTAAAATAGAGTGTGCACACTTTCATTACTCATTATGTTGAAAGATATCAGGTTTCTTTCCAAACCCATAATATGTATCACACCTGGAAGGGTTCTACTCCTCCCATATTGCAGTATCAATCAGACTCTTCCCCATCAAACAATTTTGGTTGTCGATTCATCCCCCAATAACACTTCTACCTATTCATATATCTCATATTCATAGAACCATTCTCTCTGAGGTGTCATATAAAAGGATTCTATTGAGTTGATCAACCAAACATATTGATCTAACTGTGTACTAGTCGATGCAAAATACAGATCGCCTCCCTTATCCAAAATATTCTTTCTCTCAGTGGACTACTTCTCATCAGATCTTGTACTAAATTTGTTTTCATCTAAATTGCAGTCTCTCTTGTAATTCCCAACTCTACTACATTTCTATCATATTCTCACTGAATGAACTAGGGATTTAGATACACCCTTCGACTTAGACTTTCTACCAGAGAATTTTATTTTATCTCTATTGATCGATTGACCTCTCACCATCAAGGAATCTTTGTTCGATCCTTCCATGTTCTTCCATCTCATTTATTTTAATAGTAGAGATACAAAAAAATCTTCTAGCACTATTTTGGTCGAATTAATTCCTATATCCATGACTAAGCTATCATAGAAGACTAGAAAAGAACCTAATAGGATAATACATTTCTCCTGGGGGAGTTTAGTATCCACAGAAAATAACTAACTTATTGCATTATTGAATGCATTGAGATTATCTTTTACTGAGCTCCCATCACTCTTCCTGATAAGATATAAATTATTCTAAAGGACCAACTTATTTAAAAAGGATTTTGATTGTCACAATATTCCCAACTTGTCCCACAATTTCTTGGTCGTGTCTTCTCCTCAGACATTTAGAAGTACCAAATATGTAAGACAAATTTGATTTGTACTCCTTTCCTTTCTCTTAGGTTTCTCCCATTCTTCCCATGACATACATGTCGAGATTATACTAGGATTCACAACTGTCCACTATTATTGATCTATAAGGAGATCTTTAATTTTAAGCTTCCAAAGATCACAATTATTTTCATTGATTTTTTTGATCTCTATCCTCAAACTTCTTTCCATTCTTTCAAGAAAACATTTAAATATATCTAACTTACAACTCCCACTGGACCTAGGTTTAGCTCAAATTAGAGATCTACTTAACCTCACTCTAATGCAACTTGAACATAGCAACATATATGCTCTAAATACCAAATTATGAGAAACAAATATTTGCACTAAACCAAATAATAAAGCAAACAATTATTTAAACAAGAAATAAATGACAATCACACATAGTACACATTACCCTAGAATCCCAAAACTGGGAAAACCAACATTCCTTGAGCATCTTTCTCTTTGTTTTCTTATTCATTCAATGAATACATAGTTACATGACTAACCTTGGTCTACACCTAAGACACAATTTCCATCATACTCTCTTGATTTACACAAGAACAACCATGTAGTCAATTCAACTTACATCTACATGACCAACAACATCCTCTTAATGGATTCATCAATCTAATACAATTACAAACTGCCTTATTTATGGGATTTACAACATGTAAAACCCTAAATCATGGCACCCAAAAATGGTTACAGATCCATGTAGATGATTGGCTACAAATCATGTGAATCTTGGGATTCAATTACAATTGACCTCTATCTGTTTACTAATCGAATACCAGTTGACCTTTAGTTGGTCTTCAATAAGTTTTCACTTGACCTCTTGTCGACCCCCTATCCACTAACATTTCAACTTCTTGTCGATTACTTCGAATTCAAATCCCCTAGTCGAGCATTTAAACATCTACTTAACCATTGACTCAACTCAACTCCTCAATTTAATTAGCACCTAATCAATCCACCTTGACTAGACAATGAATTGATAGTTCTTTCCCTACAAATAATATAAAAACCCAACACAGAAGACCACAAATATGCAATTTCATCTTCATATCCATCATCATCTGTGTCATAAATGGGGTTCCCATCAAAATAACAAAAACTTATATCCCATTTATGTCTTTAATTTAGATTATTTTTGGAATGAACTGAGAGAAGAGATATTGCAATGAAATACACATAAAAATTTTCAGAAACAGAGAAGTACAACAATATAGGATTTCTATTAATGAAAGAAATGTATAGAGATTGTAAAAATACAGAGTGCAAGACTCACTATAATGGTGGAAACTTTATCTCTGAGAAGAGATTTGACGGTTACGTTCATTCGCAAGAAGATGATTACAATAAGGCTTTGCAGGCCTTTTTATGATAAACATGAATTCCAAAACCCTAGACATCGAAAAACCTAACCCTAGGAGATGAAACGCCAAAATTCATGTGGGCCCCATTGGGGTAAGTTAGTACATTAACTTTCTGGGGTTGTAACTTTTGCATACGATATCTACTGTCAAAACCTAACCCTAGGAGATGAAACGCCAAAATTCATGTGGGCCCCATTGGGGTAAGTTAGTACATTAACTTTCTGGGGTCGTAACTTTTGCATACGATATCTATTTTAGGTGCGTGATAGCCCGTTGGAAAGGTATTTTTGAGAAATATTCATTATGCCATCAAAATTTAAGTCTGTCTATAGTTTGACTATGGCAAGCCAATAAAAAATTGTTTAGAGCCCCAAAATGGATCTGGAAGTATAGAAAGATGTACTGACATGAAAAATTACAAAATAGGCCAGTTGGGATAGGTGGGCAGCCACCAATATCCACCTGAATGTTGTGTAGGGATTTAGGATAGCCCCGTAAGTTCAAAACCCACAATAACAAAGAAATTTCCCCATTACAGAGAAACATGTTGCACTAAAAAATGTCAAGATGAGCCAGTTGGAATTTGGAACAGGTGGGTGGCCACCAATATCCACCTAGATCAATCCTTCCCCCTTAGGAAGAAATGGTATCCATTGCGTTGAGTTGCCAAGGAAGAGGGGAAAGCATTTTCTAAATCTGAATCCTGGTGAGATGCATGCCTTGTTCTAGAAGTTGTGTCGTTTGGTCTATGGAAGGTTTTCATGAACCTATTGCTGGAGGGGTTGAATATGTTCCACCAACCTATTGTCTCTGGGCTTGATGTGGAATTGTGTAGGCATCATTGTAGGTGAAGAAACAATATCTCCTTTCTCTTCTACAATCTGCATATGTTGGATATAAGGTGTTGAGGCTGCAATGTTTGTAGTGGCCTTTTGTGCATTCTTTGAACAGAATCTGAAGAGGATGAATTTTGTAGTATGAGATATTACCTTGCGACACTTTTTTTGTGGAACAATATTCATAACTACCTCTGGTATCATGTAGACCTGAACCCCTAGAGTAATAGTGACACTACATGGTCGAGAATCATAAACAATGTGACGTTTCCACATATATGGTTGGCCCAAAACAACATCACAAATATCAATAGGGGAAACATCACACATTACCTCATCCTTGAAGGGTTGGATTCCATCGTACAGGTGACACTGCTGGTTGACACAGAGATCTCGTCCCTAGTGAAGCCACCCTATGTTGTATGGTTGCGGGTGTGGTGTTGTCGAAAACTCAAATTGTTTGACGACCTCAACTGAGATGAGGTTCTTCTAGATAATTCTATCAACAATGAAATGCAACGAGGTCTCCTTCACCCAAATCTATGAATGGAAGAGGCACTCCCCTTATTTAGGATCTACTAGTTATTCTGGTTGAATTGTTTCATTCATGATAGTAATATTAGGTTATGCATCGATGATCTATCTATTTTCAATATTTTCTGGATTAGTTTCTGAATCAGGGTTTGGCTCCTTGTCTTTGACCTCAATGAACAATGATTTTTTTGAGTGACATTCATCGGTGTTGTGCGAGGGGATTTTTTGGAAGTCACACCACTTCCCAGTGTCATTCTGTCTTTCCTTTCCCCTTCTTTTCCTGTGTCTTAGACTGGTTTTTGGAAGGATATCGGTTGGGTCCATCTTTACCATGCTTTGGTTGTTGCGTATTTTCATACCCACACTCCTATTTGTTCTAGTGCCTAAATTTTTGCTCGATTTTGACATCATATCGATAGGAAACTCCCAATGATGAGATGTTTAGGAAATCCATTTCGGTTTGTATTTTAGAACCATATGTTGTTTGAAGTCTTTGATACCCAGCTTGGTGCACAAGGTATGGAAATAATTTGTGAACTCCGACACTGTTTGGATCTTCTCTTGTCGTAGTGTGGTTCATCTCATGTACTCGTATTCATAGTTATAAACATGTCAGTATTGTTCCTTGACCACATCTACAAAAGAATCCCAAGTGGGCTCAGCCCCATATATTCTAGATTCCTCTATGAAACTTTTCTCCCAGTAAGTTTCCCACCAATGTTTGACATGGGGGAGCGCTTTAAGGAGTGCGAAGGTGATTTTTTCCCTATCGGAAAAACTATGAACAAAGAAATAATCTTCTAACATATTTAACCATTTGTCTAGGGCATCCGCATCTATCTGATCTTCAAATACAAGAATATCAAAATTAACCTGTACCTTGAAAGGAGAGGTGCTTCCAAAGTGTTTGTTTGATGAAGATGTTCTTGTTGCTATTGGAAAGTGTTGAAGGATGTGGGAAAAAGTCTCCATCGTTTCGTCCCTCTGTCGCGTGAGAGCTTTCTCAAGCAACATATTGATAGGATCATTTGCTCCATCATTTTTCTTTTCTTCCACCATGGAGGGTTTCTTGGGCGTGCGAGAGAGATTGTATTCAAGAGAGAAAATATTGAGACCCAACTTGCTATACTTGGATCTCTTCGGTGACATGCACTGAAAAATGATCAAGAGCAGCCTGCTTTGATACCACTGATCCAAATTATTTTCGGCATGAAATGAGAGAGGTGATATATTAAAGAATGCATAGAGATATCGCAGATATCCAATAATATAACAGAAATGTATCAAATATGCAACCATAAACACAACAATATAATAATACATGATTTCTATTAATGAAAGAAATGTACAAACACTGTAAAAATATAGAGTGAAAGACTCACTAGAATGGTGACAACTTGTCTCTGAGAAGAGATGTGACGGCTACTCGCATTCGCAAGAAGATGATT
>CBVK0100670211.1:0-16257 GCA_900067695.1 Picea abies
TTTTAAATTTATTTTTAATAAATTTAAAAATAAAATAGGAAGACAATTTTAAAAGTACATGTTTATATGTTCAAATTGTACGTGCACAAACAATAAATTTATAAATAATATGGAATTACTTGAAAATGGGAATTTGATATAGACATTAATAAATAATTTATAAACAATATGAATTTAGTTAATTTGATGTAGACATTTCACAATCAAATATTAAGTTTTTAAATTTGATATACACATTTAACAATCAAATATTAAGAATAGAGTAAGCATTTAAGTGGTTAGTCTATGCCTGAGCAGTTGTCCAGGAGCCGAATCTAGTGTCTTTCACTCTGGTGTTAAAGACTTAGATTCAAATGCCCTGCTTCTGTGCATAAATAATCTCCTATTAAAATTGGTTGTGACTTGGCCACAAGGGCCAGCCTTGTGGCCAAGCCATGGGTACACCCATGGCTTGGCCACATGGAAGCCATGGGTACACCCATGGCTTGGCCACATGGTTGGCCCCTCGCAACCAAGTCACAGTCATTTCAAATGTTTTGCATTTCATAAAAATTTCAAATTGTCTAAGTTTTAATTTCAAATGATTTTTATTTTATAAAACTTTCAAATCTTTAGGAATTCAATTTATAAATCCACCATTTTTACATATGTAATATTAGATTATCATAAGTTATAAATATTATTTTATAGATTGTTGATTCTGGAATTTCTTGTTGTACATTATTTTCTATCTTATAATTTGTAAAGGAATATTTGTGAAATATACATACAATGGAAAATATTTAAAACATATATATGTAATTTTTTTTTAATAAATTTAAAAATAAAATAGGAAGACAATTTAAAAATTACTTGTTTATCCATTCAAATTATACACGCAAACAATAAATTTATAAACAATATGGATTTACTTAAAAATGGGAATTTGATATATAGACATTAATAAATAATTTATAAACAATATGGATTTAGTTAATTTGATATAGACATTTAACAATCAAATATTAAGTTTTTAAATTTGTTATAGGAATTTAACAATCAAAATAATAGAGTAAGCATTTAAGTGATTAGTCTGTGCCTGAGCAGTCGGCCAGGAGTTGAATCTATTCAAATGCCCTTCTTTTCTATGCATAGATAATCTCTTATTAAAATTGGATGTGAGTTGGTTGTGGGGGCCATCCCTGTGGCCAAGTCGTGGGCATACCCACGGCTTGGCCACATAGATGGCTCCCTGTGGGCAGCTCACAGCCAATTTCATAAAAAATTCAAACTATGGACAACTTTTTTTTCAAATGTTTTGTATTTTATAAAAAATTCAAATCTTTAGGAATTCAATTTATAAGTCCATTTTTACATGTGTAATATTAGAGTATCATAAGTTTGTTACAAATTTTATCTTACAATGTTTCTTACAATGCCTTGTTCACTGTTAAATTATATTAACTCTTTCTTAAGTTATGTTGTTTTCAATCTTTTTGCACTTGATGCTACAAAACATTGGTTGTGGGTTTTTAATAATGTGAATCTAGATTATAAAATGTATTCAAAGTATTTTGATGATATAAAATATCATGGTTGTATTGGTTTTAATAAATTAAGTAGATTTTAATTTTATTCAAAATATTGAGGATATTGAAGGAGTCCTACACATGAAATGATCTCCTTATTAGATGAGATTCTCATATTATAAATAAAATCCATGTGATCTCTTGATATATAACACCTTTAATACCATTGTGCCACTTCTCAACAAGTGAATGCATATAGTATGTTTGTTGCGTGTATAAGGATAAAATTCCATCAATCCCTTAGACACCTTGAATTTACGAATATCAAATTTCCCAAGGAGACAATTCCTTTGATTGTTGATGCATTGACAATAACATGGAATGTATTTCATCCAACCAAACTACTTTGGGCATGGATGGCCTTATATTGGATTTGATTCCCAGATATATTCTCCCTTAATTAAGGCCTCAAACAAAAATTTCATTCAAAAACTCAATGATTAACATGATTATTTAATTCACATCAAGTTTTGTACTTTTTTGTGTTCTTCATTTCATAACAAGAGAAAGAAATATTCATTGATGAGAGTCATTTATATTTGGACTAGATTGACAAACCACATCTTGAAACCATCTAGTGACACCTAATTATAACGGGTAAGTAAATCTCCCCCTATGCTTCACATGTCCTACATATTGTCATGAGTCTCGGTCACATCTTTGTGTAATACATGAGTGACTTACTTGTGTATATTTGGTTTTTCCTTGAAATTAATCCGATCAACATTTAATTTAATATGCTTGGCCTTTTAGTCGGTAACTCACTGAATTTCACTTTTTTTAGTCTCTAGAAAAAACAAATTCAACACTCACTTTTGATATGGCGTATCTTCCAAACCATAGACTCTTATCATAGTAAACTACTCAAAAAGGAAACAGTCTCCCACTTTGGTGGTCTTTTCCAAATTCTCCCACTTTGGTGGTCTTTTCCAATTGTAGTGAGGCTTTGACTAAAGGAATAATTATAACGAATACTTCATTTTGGACAATAAACTCTAATTTATAGCAATAAAAGAGTCTTAGATGGGAACTAATTATTATACTCATTTATTACTTCACACATATTGACCAAAGTTATTGAATTCTTATCTTATTGATGATATTTATATTCATATAATATAACTTCAAATTGACAACTTATTAATTAATTCATTAATAACCTAGACATTCGTAACTAATGTGTTTATTGAACCATAATATTGTATATGTGTTGGATATGTAGGCACACACATATCCCACACGTAGACGATAATAACAAGTGATGTTCCTTATGCATATTTTTTAAATGTTCACAACTAATCATGCATACAAATAAATAAAGTAAATCAAACTTCAAATAATCCTCATTAAAGAAAGAACAATAATTCAACATTCATCCATATTTAAAATTGAATTATTATAATTTAAACTGTAACACCCCATTGTTACGACTACAAGCAATGCAAGCAAGTGTGAACCCTTTTTTTTTTTCACAAGAAGTAAATATCGATCAACCACTCAACACACTGACCTTTCATTTTGCGTAAGAAGAATTATCCCAAGCATCAATCCTTACCTAAATTTTCATTGAGCATAAGAAAAGTAAATTTAAACCTTATACCATACATCATTCAAGGCACGTGTGAAATTAATCGCCTAAATATTCATGCCTCATCAAAATTCAGCGTGCACAAAATGCAACTATTATTATATGGATGCAATTAAAGTCTGTGGAATCTTCCAACATAGTTATTTAATTGAAATTATCAACATGAAACTCAATTAACATCTCAGGACACTCCCACACTGAAACACTCTAAGGACGTTCGCTAGGACAATCCACTCCACTGATGCCTAGGACTAGTCCATCAATTTAACAACTAGACCAACCTTGATTAAAAGTATTAAAATTTCAGTATCTCAACAATGATATAAAAGAAATAAATGCTTTCTTATCTCACTTAGGACTCCATCTCTATAAGTAATTTGCTAAGTGTATAAATTGAACACTTCAATATATCGACCAATTTATGTTAGAAGAGGTGGCTATATTACTTTTCTTAGACCCAACAATTGATGTAAATCTTGATAAAACAATTTCTATGAGGCCATGCTTTGAAATCACAAAAATTAGTGTAGGAGAGGGAACTAGTAATTCCATATCCAACTGTCAACTCTATTGTTTTTATGTTGTTCTCACAACGGTTGGTTGGTGCAGTGCTACACACACTAATATGCGCCTTAAGGTGCACATCACTCGGAAATGACAGGGTTCGGTTTAAAATTATGTATTTTAAAATTCCCAAGAAGGAATCTCTCAATTCAGGGTTCTGGATGAGTCTGGATGAAATTCTCGATAAAGATAAAGGTTCATCAATAAAAATACCCAAAGGAAAAGGTAAAAATTTATTTCCTAGAGCATCCAGATGCATCTTTGAATATGCCCCTACCCATGCATCACAATTTACTAAATAGTCCAAACTTACGACCCAAACACTTGACATTATGCCACTCCAAAATTTCAGTTTCTTTAAGATTTAAAGTTCTGGTGGACATTCACGCTCTTAACGTTGGAACAAAAATAAGCTAGGTCATTCAATTAAAAAAAACACGGTCAAAAGGAATTGCCTATGTGATGAATTAATTGATGACTATCATAGATGAAGTCGTGGTCTATAACACAGGATGCACAGGATCACTGTCCACATAATATACATATATGTTCCAATAATATACCTTCAATTAAATAGGTGTGTAATAATTATAAATGTCCATGCAGATCGTCGTCCCAATCACTGTCCAAATGATGGTGATATATTTAGTATTGGTAATAAAAGCAGCATTGATAGAATCATTGGCAATAAAATAAATTCACTGTCATGACTGTAACATATCAGAAATTCGTTGTCCATGCTATTTCCATCCAACATGTAGAGTCGCTGCCCAAAAATCATGATGATATAAATCGTATTGGTAATAAAATTAGCAAGGATAGAATCACTAGAAAAAAATAATTTCGCTGACACTTACTGTAACATATCATTAATTAGTTGTCCATGTTATCGCTATCCAAAATGTAGAGTTGCTGACCCAAAATCGTGATGATATAAATAGCATGGTAATAAAATCAACATTGATAGAATCGCTGGAGATAATGATAACTTCGCTGTCAAATGCTAATGCTATCCAAAACGTAGAGGGTAGTGTTCCATCCAACGCATATGTTTTATCCTTTCTTAACGCTGGGAAATTAGTATTATCAAGGGAAAAATGTTGTCAACACAACCTAAAACACAGCACTTACACAGTCCCAATCACAACATTTCATAGATGTAGCACATCTATATATTCTCGATCATTTCCTTGTATAGAACATATCATAAACTCGTAGTCATGAGATTGGTATAGGATCGTTGTTATGAAGGATCAATACGGAGTCACAAGATGGGTATAAAATCGTTGTTATGAAGAAATCGTTGTCTATAATTGCATATATAGAAATTGTTGGGTATATCAACCTAAATATACATCGCTGTCTGAATTCGCATAAATTAAAATAGTTGTCAATATAATTATGATAATTGTCAAATGATGTCAACAACATAGGTGAAACATAGTGAAGGTAAAACACAGTCAACAACATATGTAAAACGCAATCAATATAACATTACCATAGAAGTCCCTACATCAAACACTGTCAAGACCAATCTAAATAATGGGATTCATTATTAAAATCGCAGAGGTTACATTTTTACATCTATTACATAATGACAATCATGGAGGTAATAAAAACTAGTCAATCCAAAAAGAAAAAAAAACGTCAATTGAAGTTAAATCCTTTTTACATCTCAGGATACTAACATAAAAATGATGACAATAGTAAGAGAACATCAGGACCATAAGGATAACTCATCGAATGGATCGCAGGGATTCTATCAGTCAAGGTGTAGAAAAATAAACAACCAGGAAGCAAGATAATCCATACGCAGAGGTTGTACTGGAAGGCACGAGTCAAACAATCAGGCAAGGACAACAATAGAGGTAGATGGCTAATAGGTTTATCCTTCGCTCATCATCCTCACACAGAAAAGTAGGGCATTGAGATCCATAGGTCCTTTAACGCTAAGGCCACGACCGTAGATCAGGATCCTGGCCGACTGCTTAGGTAAGGAATGGTGAGATAAGGACGAAGGCTAAACCACCACAAAGGTCACAGTCAACACAACAAGGTGGTTAAGACCTGTAGGGAAGATAATCCATGGGAGTTAACCTATCATTGAGCTAGGCTAAGAAAATTTTCAGTCATCAATAAAAAAAAACATCAGTTTACCTCTCCATTAAATAAGTAGATCCAAGCATAATTCCTAATACATTCTACCATATAAAAATGAAGAGAGAATAATGTTGTCTGATCGCCCACTCTGAATGACGTCCTGTGCACTTCGAGCAAATCCTGCTTGCCGACTGGCGAGACTTCACCGATACCTCCCAACCAATTCTAGGGGTACTCTTCTTCCCCCTTAGCCCCTCGAGCTGCAAAGGGGCCACACACACACTATCCAGAGATTCGACTAGCTCCCATCTCACCTCGCAAGGTTGAGCTACCACTCCTCACTGAGTTGGGTATCCCAACTCCCACAAGTTAAATCAATCAAGTAGATATTTCTGCAGCGTAATGTTACGCAAACAAAAGATCCTCCACCCTCCATCACCTCCCTTCATTATATAGAGTTTCGTGGTTCCATACATTCCAAAAATTCTCTTTTAGTTAAGTTTTTATAATTAAATTCCTAAAAATTCCTCCCCTTACAAGTGTCACCCATCCCCCTTCATTCCTCCATAAATTAACTTATTTAATCAATTAATTATCTTTATTTCCCTCACCCACCTAGAGTTACTCCTAGAATCACTCCTAGGTGTCCCCAAATTCTCTTATAGGTTTTAATAACTTTCCCTTTTGTTAAATTGCTAGTTCAGTTTAAATTAGAAATCTCTTAAATGGTAGATGCTTTACTAAGTTTGACCTTCTGCTTTTTCCCTTAAGTTCCCCTTTTTCCCTTTTTAAGTTTACCTCTTTTCCTAGTTTCCTAACATTTTAGATTTCCCCTCTTTACCCTTTTTAGTTAGAACTCAAAAAGGCAGGTGTAGAATTTAACCCTTTTACCCTTTTATCTTTTAATTAATATAATTTAAATTATCAAAAATAATAAAACAATTAATTCCCCTTTTAAATTTTATTTCAACAGATTTTTTTTATGAATAAATTAAATTTCCTACTCCCTTCGTGTTACAAGATTTAACAAAGATCATAATTATTATTTAAGTTGTTTTTATTTTTAATATTATTACTATTTTTTTTTATAGAAGACAAAATTTTACCACTAGCATAATTTAGACTTAGACCTTGAATTTTGTACTGGGCGACATTTAATTAATGAAATTGTTTTAAAGATACTTAACATGTTATTTGTCCTAAGGCCATATAGGTTCATTCCTTTATCACCAACAACGTGACGTGCCCTTGAAGACCCACTAGGTGCCCCAAGGGTGCCACTCGCCTCATCTGTTCCCTTACGCAAAGTGCTCTTCAGGATGCACTACGTGCTCCAAGGGTGCCACTCGCCTCTTGACTAACTTGGTAGACATCAATAACCCCTGGAGTCAACACTCCGCTAGGTAAACTTGTGGGAGACTAAGGGCCTCTAAGGAATAAGGCCCTCGCCTTATTGTGCACCCCTTAGAATCATCATGAGTGACTGTCACAATCTGCCCTTAGGGCATCATGGGTCCTCTCAAACTAGGTAATCGTTAACCTACAGTTCAATCCACGACGGGAGTGCTAGTAGGTTGTGGTAGGGATGTTTTCCATACCTCTCCCTCAACATCTCTAGTAGTCATGCATGACCCCTTTACTCCACATGTGAGTCTGGTCGGCAACCTATTGTCAGCCTACATCATCAACAAATCATGTCAGAATATATCCATATCATATCATCTAATCAGAAGCACTAAAATCACAGTAAAAGAATCAAACCCCATTGGTACACTCCTCGACTCGATCCGGAGTCCAAGGGGTTCCATCGATGCATCGACATCCTCAAGGTCCAAAATCCTGCACACTTAGTAAAACCGAGTCAATAGCACCTATCTATGTCAATGTAGTTAAACCATGTCATCAACCCATAATGTCTCATAATCAAAATCAAATGTTTTAATAGCATAAAAATATGGATCACTTGCGAGCAAGTGTCCTCTAACAATAAGTTTTCTCAGTGCGCTAGAGAGGGATGTTACATACAACCCCTCTTGGTTGAAACTTCGTCTCGAAGTTTCATAGTAAAAATGCCAAATAAGTGTATCACAGTATCGTAAGTCTATCTATCAAACAAAAATGGAAATTGTTGTTGCATATCATATGCGTCCTCCCAAGTCGCCAAGTGCGGATTATAGTTGTCCCACTGGACCTTGACCTGTTCTACTATTCAACGTCGTAGTTGTCGAATGCAATGATCTAAGATGTGGATCGGCTCAGCCATTAGCGCACCCTTATCTGACACTCACAAGGTGCTCAAGTCAAAAATGTGTAGGATCACTAATCATAATGTCTCAGACAGAGATGTGAAAGACATCGTGCATACACCTCAAGAATCCGCAAGGCTAGTCAAAAGGTCATGGGCCTCTGTTTTCAACAATCTTGAAAGGGCCCACGAACATAGGAGAGAGTTTATCTCCTTTCCCAAACTTGTTCGAACTCTTATGCAGTTTAACCTACAAGAAGACTCGATCGCCGACCTCGTAACTATGATCGACATGGTACGCATCGATATAACTCTCCTGCCGATCCTATGCTTCCTTGATCCTTTGTCTTAAAGTTTTCATTTAATCTTCCATTTCTTGGATTGCTTCCAGTCCCACCTAGACCCTATCTGTAAGTCGATCCCAAATCAAGGTGCTTGACATGGTCGCGCGTAGTACCATCTTAATGGTGCTTTGGTAACTGTTGTTATAAATGAATTCTACCAGTGGCAATAATTCTTCCCAATGCTTTTGTTGGTTCATCACGTACATGCACAACATGTCCTCCAAGGTCTTGTTCGTGTTACAAAAACAGGACCGCGGAGAAATAAAATAAAACAAATGCGGAAACAAAACACAGAAGATACACAATAAAAGAGAGACACAGATTTACGTGGTTCACCCAGTGTGGTCTACGTCCACCAGAGAAATTGCTAGGTCCTTTATTATTATTCAGTAAAATGAAGGGATACAACCTACAACAAAACCCATTGTAACTTCCTCTTCTTTCTCTCACATTCTCCTCTCTCAGAATACAATACTCACCAACCTACATAGCCACAATACATTTCCCTCATAAAAGAGGGTTGCCTTCTAGGGAAAAAAACCCTAACATAATCTCTATCGTTAGATCTGTGACCTTATAATGAATGGTCCAGATTTACAATGAAATTACAATATACTTTTACAAGGCAATTTTTTCTTTGGGGCTTTTCCCTCGAACCCCCGCTGAGGGCCTGCTTGCCCCTAGACTCCCTAGCCAAGGGGATAGCTCCCCCGGACCCCGCAGAGGGGGTACCCCCCCTCTGCACTCCCTCACGTGGAAGAGTGTACATACTTCTGGGGTGTAAATAATTCATGGGGTATAAACACGGATAAAAGTAAAAGACCTCTAAATCAGGAAGATAATCAGGCTCCACAGCCAACAGTTTGTTCATTCAGTCTGCCCGTCAGTCTCTGGGTGATATGCAGTACTAAAATTAAGTTGGGTTCCCAAGGACTCTTGGAAACTCATCCAAAATCATCTAGTAAACATCGATCCTCGATCATATATAATCATCTTAGGCATGCCATGCATCCTCACAATCTCACTGATGAAAACTCTAGCTATGTCAGGTGCTTGATACATCGTACACACAGGAATAGAGTGAGCACTCTTCTTTAGAGTGTCTACTACTACAAAAATCAAGTCATGTCTCCTTACCATTAGTGGCAATCCAACAATACAATCCATCAAAATAACCTCCCATTTCGATTCTGGAATAGCGTGTGGTTGTAGTAATTATGTTGGGTGTCTATGTTCAACCTTTACCTGCTGACATTCTAGACATCTGGCCACATAGTTGACTATGTCTGCCTTCATTCCCTTCAAGAAGAATAAGGGTTTAAGATCTTCCCTCATCTTCATGACTCTCAGGTGAGCCATGTAAACTGCTCTATGAGCCTCACTCAGGATCAACCTCCTCAACTCATCATTCAGTGGTATGTAGATCCAATTTTTAAACCTCAATAAACCATCGCTATCAAACGAAAATCCTTCAAATCGTGGTACCGTCATTGTTTTGTCCGATAAAACCCTCGACCTATTTGTGCTAATCATCATCATGTTGTAAAGTTAGAATCCCTTCATGTAGATTCGTCTGAAGAGGCAGCACTGAAAAGATGCAAGGTCTCTGACTCAATGCATCTGCTACTTGGTTCACTATTCCTTTTATGTAAGTAATCTCGAAGTCGTACTCGTAAGCAATTTCGACCAATGTCATTGTCGTGTGTTTAGGTCGCTTTTCTTAAAGATGTGTTGTAGTCCACAATGGTCAGTCTTTAGTTCAAATTTTCATCCAACAAGGTAGTTTCTCCAAACCTTCAAGGAATAAATGATGGCTAACAATTCCAAATTGTGCGTCACGTAGTTCTCCTCATGCCTTCTTAGTTTCCTCAAGATGTAAGCGATCGCATGTCTATCTTTCATTAAGACTCTGCCTAAGCCTTCTTTGGATGCATCAGTGCATACCAAGAAGTCCGCATCCATGTCAGGGACCTTTAGTATCGGTGTTGTTGTCAACAACTCCTTCAGCCTCCGAAATGCTTCTGCGCATTTCTTGGTCCAACAAACTTCTTTCTTTTCTTATACAATTCCATGATCGGATTTTCTATCTTCGAAAACCCCTCGACAAACCATCAATAGTATCCTACTAAAGCCATGAAGCTACGCACTTCTAGGACATTCATTTGTGCAGGCCATTCCATAGTAGACTCATCCTTGGTTGGATCCACGACGATACCTCTGTCGGAGATGACATGCCCTAAGTAGTGAATCTTTGGTTGATAAAATGAGCATTTGGACAACTTCCCATACAATTTGTGCTCTTGCAAAAACTATAGTACCAAGCATAAGTGCTCGTCATGCTGCTCAGTTGTCCAAGAGTAAATCAAAATATCATCAATGAATACTTGGACGAACTTCTCCAAGTATTCACGGCACACTCCATTCATCAAAATCATAAATACCCCTGAGGCGTTTGTCAGTCCCAATGGTAAAATAGTAAAATCGTAATGTCCCAACCTCGTCTTAAAGATGGTCTTAAGGACATCGTCATGCTTGATCTATAATTGGTGAAACCCTGATCGGAAAATGATCTTTGAGAACACCGTCGCACCCTTCATATGATCGAATAGATCATTAATCCTTGGCAACAGATATTGATTCTTGATCATGGCCTTGTTCAATTGATGTTAGTAAATGCAAAGCCTCCATGACCCATCCTTCTTTCATATGGAAATAACAGGTGCACCGCACGGTGACACACTTGGACGTATAAGTCTCAAGTTCAACAAATCCTTCAGTTGCATTGTCAACTCCCGTAACTCCGGGGTTGACATACGATAAGGCATTCTCGCTATCAGTTCAATTCTCAGTTTTAGGTCTAAGTAAACTCCAATTCCCTCTCTGGCGGCATCCTAGGTAACTCCTCTGAGAGGATGTCTGCAAACTCTCTCACCACCGGAAGGTGTTCTAGAACTTTTGCCACTCCCTTCTCATTTAACGCAAGGATTTCATAAAGCTTGCACCCCTAGTGCATGCTCTTCCGTAGCTGGAAGGAAGAGATGAACTTCAAGAAAACTCCCTAGTTCAGACCTACAATCACAAGTCCTTGTCCTTCATCATCGACCAAGATCAATTGTTTCCTTTTATAGTGGAGTATTTCCTCATGCAATTCCAACCAATCCATATCGATCATGACGTCATAAAATCTGAAAATTGTGTCGTAGAGGTTGGCCCTAGTGACAAATCTCCCAGGTTAAGGTACAGCTCATGACCTTTCCTCCAACCCATTGTTGTCTCCCGAATCCATCTCTACAAAACTAAAATCATCCTGTTCAACTTCCTTTAACTTAATCCTTTTTAGCACTGCACCATAAATGAAACTCTCGGTAGCAACGAGATCTATCAAATACTAAGGGTCTGGTCAATAACGATACCTGACGTCTTGAGCACAGTCAAATGGTGATATTCTTGGTAGTTATTCATCATTGCATGAATCCAATGGACCTTTCCGAAATATCCCATGGTAGTGAGTCCGACTAATCGGGATTCTCTAGTCCTCTTCACAGGGTCGTCATGCTGGAAATGTGGCTCCCCACATTCCAACGTACTTTCTTTGGTCCAGTAATCCTGGTAACGGAAGTAGAAGATGGATTCTATCACTAAGGCCAACACAAACTTTTTGACCTTAATTTTCTTGGTAATTTGGGTGTGGAGCATACTGAAGCAGCTCCAAAATGGGCCTCGTACTTGATCCCCGTGCAATTTCCTTGTCGCAAGGCATCGAAATCGTGGAGTTGACGCTCAATGAATTCCTCAGAAGATACCTCATTTGGAACCAATCAACGATCAGTTCCCATGACACATCATCAATGGCCATGTTCAAAAGTTGCAGGAGCATCTTCTACCACAGAAGAGCACTCCTCTTCAATTGAAAAATCACCATGCAAACCTTCATGTTGGAGGTCAAAAATGCGGTGTGTGAATCACAATGCCCTTCTGTACAATCATGCTTGGATGGCACAGCCGTTTGCGACACTCGTGGACTCTATGACTCAACTCTCTCGAGTTCTGGGTGGATGATAATGGTACTAGCTAGGGCGCGTTGTGGACCCTCACGGGTACAAGTGCCCTAGACTCATCTCAGTACCGATAATGAATCAAGGCCCTAGACATTACTTGGTAGGGCCTTGTCAGAATGTTATAATCCCTTACTATAAGAGAATCCCAACCAAGGACTTGCTCCCCCCCTGGGGGTTCGACTCCAAGGGTGTAGGAACTTCTGGAGACATCGCACCTCCTTCCACGACACCACTTTGTGAAACTTAGAGGTGCCCTTTAAATGCGATCACCATGAGGACATGTTAAGGTTTTTAATTAATGCAAGGGTTAATACTCACAGGTTTACTGCAGTGGAAATCCTAATGATCCAAAGTCCCAGGGTTGAAATTCACTCTGATACCACATGTAACACCCTGTCATTACGACTACAAGCAATGCAAGCAAGTGAGAACCCTTTTTTTTTCACAAGAAGTAAATACTGAGAAACCACTCAACACACTGACCTTTCATTTTGCGCAAGAAGAATTATCCCAACCATCAGTCCTTACCTAAATTTTCATTTCGCATGAGAAAAGTAAATTTAAACCTTATACCATACACCATTCAAGGCACGCGTGAAATTAATCTCCTAAATATTCATTCCTCATCAAAATTCAATGCACACAAAATGCAACTGTTATTATATGGATGCAATTAACATCTGTGGAATCTTCCAACATAGTTCTTTAATTGACATTATCAACATGAAACTCAATTAACATATCAGGACACTCCCACACTGAAACACTCTAAGGACGATCACTTGGACGATCCACTCCACTGACACCTAGGACTAGTCCATCAATTTAACCACTAAACCAACCTTGATTAAAAGTATTAAATTTTCAGTATCTCAACAATGCTCTAAAAGAAGTAAATGTTTTCTTATCTCACTTAGGACTCCATCTCTATAAGTAATTTTCTAAGTGTATAAATTGAACACTTCAATATATCAACCAACTTATTTTAGAAGAAGTGGCTATATTACTTTGCTCAAACCCAACGATTGATGTAAAGCTTGATAAAACAATTTCTATGAGGCTATTCTTTGAAATCACAAAAATCAATGTAGGAGAGGGAACTAGTAATTCCATATCCAAATGTCAACTCTGTCATTTTTATATCGTTCTCACAACGGTTGGTTAGTGTGGTGCTACACACATTAAGATGTGCCTTAAGGTGCACATCACTCGAAAATGACAGGGTTCGGTTTAAAATTATGTATTTTAAAATTCCCAAGAAGTAATCTCTCAATTCAAGGTTCTGGATGAGTCTGGAGGAAATTCTTGAGAAAGTTGAAGGTGCATCAATAAAACTACCCAAAGGAAAAGGTAAAAATTTATTTCCTCGAGCATCAAGATGCATCTTTGAATACGCGCCTACCCATGCATCATAGTTTACTAAATAGTCCAAGCTTGCGACCCAAACACTTGACATTATACCAGTCCAAAATTTTAGTTTCTTTAAGATTTAAAGTTCTGGTGGACATTCACGCTCTTAACCTTGGAGCAAAAATAGGCCAGTTCATTCAGTTAAAAAAAACACGGTAAAAAAAAATGCCTATGTGATGAAGTGATTGATGACTATCATAGATGAATTCGTGGTCTATAACACATGATGCACAGGATCGTTCTTCGCATAATATAAATATATGTTCCAATAATATACCTTCAATTAAATAGGTGTGCAATAATTATAAATGTCCATACAGAGTGTCGTCCCAATCACTGTCCAAATCATGGTGATATATTTAGCATTGGTAATAAAAACAACATTGATAGAATCGCTGACAATAAAATAAATTCGCTGTCATGGCTATAACATATCAGAAATTCGTTGTCCATGCTATTGCCATCCAACATGTAGAGTCGTTGCCCAAAAATCATGATGATATAAATCATATGGTTAATAATTTCTCCGACACTTATTGTAACATATCATTAATTAGTTGTCCATGCTATCGCTATCCAAAATGCAGTCACTGACCTAAAATCGTGATGATATAAATAGCATGGTAATAAAATCAACATTGATAGAATCGCTGGAGATAATGATAACTTCGTTGTCAAATGCTAATTCTATCCAAAACACAAAGGGTAGTGTTCCGTCCAACGCAAATGTTTTATCTTTTCTTAATGTTCGGAAATCAATATTATCAAGGGAACAACGTTGTCAACACAACATACAATGCATCACTTACACAGTCCCAATCGCAACATTGCATAGACATAGTGCATCTATATATTCTTGGTCATTCCCTTGTATAAAACATAACATAAACTCACAGTCACGAGATCGATATAGGATTGTTGTGACGAAGGATCAATACGCAGTCACAAGATGGGTATAAAATCGTTGTTATGAGGAAATCGTTGTCTATAATTGCATATATAGAAATTGTTGGGTATATCAACCTAAATACACATCGTTGTCCGAATTTTCATAAATTGAAATAGTTGTCAATATAATTATGATAATTGTCAAATTCTATCAACAACATAGGTGAAAAGCAGTGAAGGTAAAACGCAGTCAACAACATGTTAGCACTCTGTAATTTTCCCAAGGCTAGGATGGAAGTCACAGAGGCAACATCAAAACCAATTTGAGTCTTGGATCTAGCCCTCCAAGACTCAGAGAGGGATCTCTCTGCCTGATATAACTTTGTTGGAAGAGGATATTATGCTAGCTATGCAGAATAGGGTTATGTTCTTGGGGTTTTCAGGTTGAGACAACAAAACAAGACCATTGGGCTATGGGGTCTGTGGCAAGTTTCAAATTGAACACAGGTCTATAAGGTATTTCCACAGGGCAAGGCAATGCAGACGTTGGATTCTTTAGAAATAAAGTGATGTAAAAGAGGAATAGATGAGATAATCAACTACAATAAAAAAGCATCCAAGAATTTCTTCATTGTAGTATCAGAGGAAAACATTAAGATTCTCAAGAATTTCTTCATTGTAGTATCAGAGGAAAACATTAAGATTCTCAAAAGCACTGCACAGAGTATCAGGGATAAATTATGTGTTAAATATCCTTTTGAAAATTAGAAAGAGAGAAACATAATGAAGACTAATTAGAATCACATTCGACGAAGAAAGAAAACTTCACCAATCGTCGACACACAGGAATCATGTGAAAAAGTCCCTTTGTATTCCTGGTGAATCAGAAAAATGTTACAGGGAATAGCCTTCCTGGGTGTGAGATCAACAACCTTTACATTAAAAATCATCTCTGAATAAATAGTGGATATCCCCCAACAAGTTGTGTGTGTCGGTTTTAACCGCCTTGGCCAAAAATAGCCACAAATCCCCCAAAATGTAGAACTGTTTGCCATGAAAGACGAGCCTAATTTCTGCAAAAAAGGGGTCCAAACAGACATATGTTTCTCTTCAAGGCTGATACCTGGGAAAAAAATGAAGGAGGTTATTGTATATGGGCATGTGTTGGACAAAAAAATCCTTCGGTTTCACCAAATTCTCCTCCAGCTAGCCGTAACAGCTCCTGCAAGATCGAGAATGTAATAGAAAAACCGAAAATCCGAAAAAAGAGGCTGAAAGACAGATTTGATTCTCCCTGCTCATGGCACCTATGAAACAACTGAGAGAATTTTTTGTTCTTCAGGCCATCACGGAGAAAAACCTCTCTCTATTTTTAAAAATTCATTTTCATTTGCCCAGAAATGGCCTCGGACGAAGACATGCTAAACAAGAAAAAATAGGTGAAAATGGGAAAAATGGTTTTATTTTCAAGAAGTCGGTATTCCGGACCCCC
>CBVK0100670212.1:0-16257 GCA_900067695.1 Picea abies
CTCTTCCGATCTCACTTTTCCAAGTTGGCATATAGCTTGTGTTGTCGTAGAGTGCTCAAAACCTGCTAAATATGTTGCATGTGCTCCTACCATGTTATGTTGAAGATGAGGATGTCATCCAAATATACCACCACAAAGGAGTTGGTAAAGGGTCTCAATACATCATCCATCAACCTCATGAAATTGGTTGGTGCATTTGTTAATCTAAAGGGAATGACTAGCTATTAGAAGAGACCCTTCTTTAGATTTGAAGGCTTTCTTCCATACCAGTTGGTTCGATGGGAACCTAGTGGTAGCCAGAATTTAGGTCAATCTTGCTGAGTAAATTTTCCCCCTTGAGTTGGTTAAGAAGGTCATCAATCTTGGGAAAGGGGTACCGGTTCCTAAAGAAGAAGCTCTTGGATCTGATGCTTGATTTCCTCATTTTCCATTAGCGAACGACGATAGACTAGTCCATTAGGTAGAGGTGTGTTGGGGGTTAGATAAATTGGATGCTTGACTTGGCAGTGTGTCGGTACCCTTGTAGGTGCAGAGAAGATGTCTCTATATTCTTCCATGATCCTGTCCACTTGCGTCTACTAAAAATAAAGGCTCTATGTAGAGGCCACAGATGTGGCAACAACCTTCTTCTTACTTTGAGCATGGATCACAAAGAATATGAACTTCCTGATCTATGAGATGACCTTACTGCATTGCTTAGAAGAGATTAAAGAAATAATAGTAGGGTAGCGCTACCTTTGGTATCCTTTACAATTGTCTACCAAAAGTAATAATAACACTGTGAGGTCTAGACTCATACACAACATGATGCTTCCACAAATATGGTTTTCCTAAAAGAAAATCACAAACTTCAAGGGGAGAAAAATCACACGATACATCATCTTTGAAAGGATTGATGTCATAGGGAAAACATAACTGTTGGCTGACATGAAGATGTCTTCCTTGGCGAAGCTAGCCGATGGTGTAGGGCTATGGGTGTGGTGTCCTTGGCATGTCCAACTGCTTGACGACCTCTACTGAAATTAGGTTCTTTTGACTACCGCTATCAACAATTAAATGAAGCAGATCCCCCTTTACCCACATTTGTGAATGAAAGATGTTGTTATCACTGAAATTTCATTCGCAAATGGTTACAGGAATCCAACATCTCCAAACACCTATTAGTTCACCTGCAACTTCAAAAATGCATTTCCAAAGGGTACAAAACTATAGAACTTGTTATAAAATCAATATGCGCTAAGGATACAAAGGAAGTGTGCGCACGTGCGACAGTCGAACAATGTCGAAAAAGTGCACATGTGCCCGATGCATGATTGTGGACACAAAAATCCGTGCATATCTCAGAACGGTGCATTTATCACTTTGGTCGGCCTTCCACCCACTTCTAGTTCATCTCCCAAGTCAATTTGACACCCAAATATGAGCTAAATCTGAGTGGCGGGCTGGTTAAAGACCTAAGGGTGCTCTAAAGAGCCCCTTGTTCACACTAAAGATTGGTTGAATAATGCCTCAAATCTTTGCTATAAAAAGAGGTTGTTAGTGCACGACTGTTAGCATCTGCCATAACTGAGGTAACGTTGGACAATGGTGTGTGTAATGGCCATATTCTGAACAGATGGCGCATGGGAATTTGGTTCGCAGTCCTTTTCTACTTGTGTTCTAGGATATAGCGACAATACTAGAGGAAGCGATGAGCGGTGGTGGTTCTTGAGGGAGTTGAATGAGATTACGTAACTCGGGGAGAGATGGGCACTTGTTGGTGGGGTGTTTGTCTTTCTCACATAGCGTGTAAGGAGGTTGGACACGTGGGGGAAGTGGAGAAGTGGACTACTTCTTTTTTCGTCTGCCCCCAGCTATAGAAGGGGTGCTAACGAGTGGGGGTGTGGGTGAGACAGTGGGGGTAAGTATGGGAATCTGCATCAAGATTCCTTCTATTTGAGGAGGGAGGGATGGTTGAGGGACCATCTCAGGTGGATGGAGATACCATATTGGAATTGCTAACACCATGTTAGGAAGGGTGAGCGTTGCGGCTACCTGGAAATATTGTACACCTGGTGGGGGGTAAAAGAAAGGGATTTGGGTAATGGCTTGGGGAACTGTTTCCCAAACTAGGATATGGCCCTAGGGTAGGGGAAGATCAGGAATGGGTAGAGATGAACAATTTCCAAGGGATTCCTGAGGGAGGTATTCTGCGACTAATGGGACGTCAGGGAAAAAAAAGGCCTCGATGGGAGGGAGAATATCTTCAATTTTCATTCCTTTGGTGGAAATGATACATACTTGTGATGAGGGGTGGATGAGAGGTGGTGCTCCGTGGTATTTCCCTAACAATAATGGGTCCTTAAAAATTATGGGGCCCATCTCAATGAGTGGATAGGTGTCTGAATTAGTGTGGAAAAATGGGAGGATATTGTCGATGTTGGATGAAGGGTTAGGCTCATAATGTGATACCTGATCAATGGTAATGACCTTTCCGTTATGGGGAAACATCATGGTTTGGAACACAGAAGAGGTGATTGCCTTCATGGCATACATGTAGCTACAACCAAACAAAATATTATAGTCAAGTGGGGCATCGATAACCTCAGTGTCTATAAGGATGGTTTTACCCCCAAGTTCGATGGGGACATTTTGAAAGAGACCCTCAGGAGATGAGGGTCGACCATCGTAATATCTCAGAATAATAGTGGATGGTATTAGCTCTGGAGAGCCAAGATTATGCCAAACGGTTTTGGACATGATGCATGTGGATGCACCTTCGTCAATGATGTAGCGGTGAACGGTGATGTTCCATATTTTAACCACTATTTGAAAAGCGACAAGAGAAGGGAGACGAGGTTCTCCACTGTCGAGATCAAATGTGATAAGTCAAGTATCGACAGGGTCAACTGCCCCCAGAGTGGAAAGTAATGACTTCTATTGAGTAGGACAGGTTTGAAGAACTTCTAAGACTGACGTGGCACTAGGGGATTGGGCCAAGTCATCGACCATACTATAATTGTGGGTTGCCCTAGCTTGAGGGTTATGGACATTACTTCACAATGGGATGCGAGGGATGCAAAAAGGTGTCTCAATATTAGGGCAGAGAATCATCAAAGGTGGGCTAGTCATGACTAGGGTGGCCTCTGAGGTAGTGGGAGTTGGGTCATAGGGTGCACTATATTGATGACTGTGCATTTGTAGAAGGACCTCTTCCTCACTAGTGAGGAGGATAGTTTGATTTGTCACAGTGCCTAGGTTGTGATATGGTCCTGCTTGTGGTGGGGCAGGGTGCATCTCTTATTGGGTGTTCATCACCCCTTGGTGTGGAATGGGGTTTTAAAATATGGTTGGGGGTGGTTGCTGTACATATTGTTGTGGGTCCTGCTGAGGGGCAGGCTGTGCTAGAAGACATGGTCCATTCATAGAATCTTTTATCCACTTAAAGTCAACGATTTGGGGGAGATGGTGAGTATAATGGCCATACTCACCGCAAAGGGAACAAGGGAAGTTTGTCCGAATATTGTTGTTGTTATTTCCTTAGTGTTTGTTTTTATTTCCCCCTTGAGGGTTCTGGTTCTTCTGGTTCTAGTTGCCCCCTGTAGGTTGGTTCTACTGGGGTTGGTTCTGGTTTCCTCCTGGTCCGAGATTATTATTGTTTTGATTTTTCCCTTTCTTTCTAGCATTATTCAGCTGATGGGATAGATTAGCTGTACTCACTTGTTCAAAATTTTGGTATTGTTGAATGAGAGATGGTTGAACAAAGTTAACCCCAACATGTGGTTGTCCTTGTGGTGAATGAATAGGTTGGGGGGGGATCGTGAAATGGAAAGTACGAATTATGTTTTGGTAGTGATCCATAGGATGCATAGGAAGGCGTGGTTCTTTCACTAGTTCTTAGGGTATAGGTTGAGGTAGATGGAGTACTAGAACTAGGTTGCGTAGGTGGGCGTAAGGTGGGTGCCGGTGGGGGTCCACTTATGGGTGGAGGCAGGGCAATAGGGTATGGTTTTTGGTAAGGGGGAGGAGGATAATAAGGGATTCCTCCATTTTCCGGTGGATATTTGGGTATTCCATACATGGGTGGTTGTTGGGGATGTGAATTGTGGTGTGTAGTGGTACCAATCAATCCATCCGCTGAGTGAGACATCCCAGGTTTGTCTTGGCTGAATGGCACAGGTCTCAGGGTGTCAAGTAGTACTGTATACAAGTACCTTGAATGTGAGTAAATGAGTTCAAACTGTTGGGCCTTGCTAATGGCTTATTCTTTAGACTAGGGAAGGTGGCGGCCACATCTTTGGAAAGGAGGGAAACACGTGATTTTAGGAACCAATTGAGACATTGTTGTGGAGTAGCTTCAGCTTTGCAGAGACTACGTCGCCGATGCCATTCGTAAATGTGGTCAGTGATGTGCATGGCAGAGGTTTGTTTAAATTCCGAGAGAAGATTGAGGCCATTGTCATGACGAATTGGTAGTTGAAAGAAGGTCAAGAAGGCTTTGGACAAGGATCCAAAGGTCACGTGGGACCCATATTTTTATTCTACATACCACTTAGTTGATGGGCCAGTGAGTGTACGTTGAAATAATCTTAATTGGACGGAATCGTCTATGATGTTGTTTGAAGAGAATCATAAGTGAAAGGTCATTATATGGTTGGTGGGATCATTTCCTGATTTTCCTTCAAACTTGGGGATGTCTGAAGGTAGTTTGGTAGGCATTGCTGGCCATGTGGGGTTGTGCAATATAGGATCATTGGTGAGTTTAATCAGATGCAGTATGTTGAGGGAAGCCAAGTATGGCATCTGAGGTGGTGGCAGAGGATTAGTTCCAACCATAGTGTGGGTGTTTTGTGTACCTGACCCTTGAGGGGGACTAGGTAGGTTTGTACTTCCCCCTTGAGATGAAGTTGGCCCCCTACTTCTGTGGAAAGGAGAGTGTGGGGGTATTTGACCTTGGGAAGTGGTCCCAAGAAGAGTGGAACCAAGCAAAGCTGATCCCAAGATAGTAGCACTCACATGGGTGTGGGGAAGTATGGCCGATGAGTTGGCAAGACTAGGAACTCCCCCTAGAATAGGAGGGAGATTTAGCAAGCATCTAGAACAATGGGGATTATGTGGGTCTCCTATGATGTTCGACTAGCTAAGTGAATGTGTGCAAATGGTGACGAGAGAAATAAATGAACAAGAGTCTTTGCCGTGATTTTCGAACCTTCACAATATATTTCACAATCGGATGTAATCACAAGCACATCATACATAAAGAAATTGATACAGAAACATACATGTGGATAGGTGGTTTTTGTCCACATGGGAGAACAAAGAAAACAAATGCTCGTGCCCTAAAAGACGTAACGTCTTTCCTCTCAAATAGCACTAGACCTTCCAATAACACTTGACAGTGGGGTCTGAAGCCACCGGAAGAGAAACTAGTGAAGGATGAAGTAATCAGTTATAATGAGGGGTAGAGGGTGCATATCTCGAAAGAACTGGCGATATTTCCCAATAGCCACACAAAATCCAATCAAGGTGCAATTGCAACCCACAATTACCACCTGGGTAGATGTCCTAAAATTTTGTCACTAGGTACCTTGGTCAAAGTGCGACATTTAGATTTTTGGCCTCAGAAATGGTTCACAGGATGGATCCCGTCCAAGAGGTGGGTGCCTCAAGGGGGGATGCACAGAACAACCAGACCTCGACCTTCAACCCTTCATGGGTATCTCCCTGCCTTATGGTGTAGGAAAACTTGACTTGGAGGGTTTTAAAAGTTCCCTATTTGTCAACTTCTATTGTTTGAAGATGTGAGAACCAGATAACAAGGAGTTATTTGGATGCCTATCCCTGAAATCCTACCTAGACTAAAAAATTTCTTTTGGCACCTCCCGTGGAGGAAAACTTAGTGAGTTTTTAGAATTTTTTTAGATGTGACTGTTTGAGAGATTATGGGTGTGAACCAACCTCGTTGAAATTAAATGGGAGTATATAGTCTCGTCAAGAAAAATGGTGGGGCATTTCGGAATCCCAATGGAGGAAACCTACTTCAACCTCCACGATTTCTAGATAAGACTATGCGAGTGATTTGTGAACTTTTGTGTGTGAACAAGTGAAAGTGTGGCAATTTTTAATACTTTAGGTGTCAACTTGCTGCATGTGGACTTCGCTTGGTCCTTACAAGTCTTTATTACCTAATTAACTAAATGTCATTGGTACAACCTTGCAGAATTTTAAAGTCCCTAAGAAACTAGCATGTGGACATGTGGGTCCTTACTATTCCTTTAACTCCCTAATGTGATTTAATCTAAGAAAGCTTTGAAACTATCCTAGATTGTGGACATGTGGGCATGTATGGGCCTGTTACAAAACCTTAAAACTTCCCTAGTGATTTAATATAAGAAAGTAAATTTCAACACTATCGTATCTTTGTAGCATAAGGGCATGTATGGGCTCATTACAATTTTAAGATGTGTTTGAAAAATAAACTAAGAGGAGTCCTAAGGGGCCTGATGTCCTCTTCTAAAGATTTTGTTTTTTTAAAGGGAGATGAAATTTTCCTTCAACCTCTTTCTGATTCTCAAGATCAATTTGGGGCATGAGAGAAGAGCATACTCAATGATTGATATCCAATTTCTGGTCCCAATGCAAGTTTTTATATGTGATGTAGAATGATTCCAACTTAAACTTTAATCAAACCAAGCCATCCATATGGCAACATGAAAGAAAAAGAGGAAAAATAATGATTTTTAACCCCCTAAGTGCCAATGTGTTTGACTAATCCCTTTATATGGAGAGGGCATGTAGGTGTGGTGCAGATTACAACATGCATAAAATCAATTTTAAGAAGGCTATGGGCCCTCCACAGATCACAAAAAACCTTACAATGTGTAATTTTCTGAGCAAATGTGCGGGTTTCAGAGTAGACAGAGGCACTGTGGGTGCCAATGCATGAACTGAAAATGCTTTATGGGCACAGGTGCGCAGAGGGTGTTGAGAAATACTAGGGGTTTGGTGCATGTGCGCGACTGTGGGCCACTAAACCTGTGCACATCTATCACATGGCCATGAATAAAATAATAGATGAAATTCTCTCAATTGAGCTTTGAATTTGTCTTTCTGCAGGTCAACTTAGGCCAGTTATGGTTCCTGCAAGTTAAATAAACAAAAAGGAAGAGCTAAAATTACCCAAATGGGGGAGGAAATTGATACCTTTTTCCAGTGGAGTCGCCAATCTGTTGCGCCTCTTTTTTCACTGAAATGAGAAAAACATAGGTGCTTACAAGACCAGTTGGGTAGCTAGGCAAGACAACAGTAAAGGAAAAGGTTTGAAAGATAAAGCATAAAAGATAAACTAAGAATGATAAAAACAATAAAACTACGGTGCATAAGAACATAAGAACAAGGATCGAACAATATTCATGCCATGAATGGAAAGGATTGTATTAGTGAAAAAAAAACACCGGAAAGAAAGGGAGACTTTGGGTCCCCTCTTCCTCCAAGGGAGGGCTCTTGGACCACCAAATATTGATCTCTTCTTACAAATGAGGAACTAGGATGAAATGGTGAAGAGAATCCAAAGCACATTCACTCTAGAGGTGATATGAATGGCTAAGTTCAATGGCACTAGCATACTCTTGATGAGGAAAGAGGATCCTCCAAGAGAATATTAACAACATAACAATACAAATGAATTCCTTGAAAATGTAGTGCACCCATGACCTCTTTTTATAGCATAGATTTGAGGCATTATCTAACCAGCCTTTAGTGTGAACAAGGGGCCATTTAGGGCACCCTTAGGTCTTTGACCAACCACCCAGCTGGATTCAGCTAAGATTTGGATGTCAAATCGACTTGGAAGTTGAACTAGAAGTGGGTGGGAAGCCGACCAACATCATAAATGCATTGTTCTGAGGTGTGCATAAATTTTAGCATCCACAGTTGCGCCTCGGGCGCATGCACGTGTTTCTGGTGTTTTTGACTGGTGCATATGCGCGCACTTCTTGTATATCCTTAGCGCATGTTGATTTTATAACTGGTTGTATAGTTTTGGACCTTTTGGAAATGCATTTTTGGTGATTTTTGGTCCATGGGTGAACTAATAGTTGTTTGAAGATGCTGGATTCCTGTAACCATTTGCGGACAAAATTTCAGTGATAAAAATGGGTGCACTATATTTCCAAGGAATTCATTTGTATTGTTATGCTGCCTATATTCTCTTAGAGGAACCTCTTTCCTCATTAGAGAATACCAACACCATCTCATTTAGCCATTCATATCACCTCTTGAGTGAATGAGATTTCGATTTCTTCACCATTTCCTTCTAGTTTGCTATTTGTAATAAGATCTCAATCATTGGGGGTTCAAGAGCCCTCCCTTGGAGGAAGAGGGGACCCATAAGTCTCTCTTTCTCTTTGGTGTTTTCCCACTAATACAACTTATCCATTGGTGGCATGAATGTTGTTTATTTTTTTTTCTATTTCCCTTATGCACTCTAATTTAGTTTCTTTTATTGTTATTATCTTAGTTGTTTGTTTATTTCTTATGCTTGATGTTTCTAACTCTTGCATTCACTGCTATCTTGTCCAACTCACCTAATTGGACTTGTAAGTGTCCTTCTTTTGCTCACTTAGGCGACGATAAAGGATACAATAGATTGACGACTCCGCTGGGGATAGGTATCAATTTTCTCCCCATTTGGGTTGTTTGAGCACTTCTTTTTGGTTTATTTAACTTGCAGGAACCATAACCGGCCCATGCCTGCCTGAAAAAAGATAAATTCAGAGTTGAGATGAGAGAATTTCATCTGAAATTTTCTTCCCGGCCGTGTAATAGAAAGTGCACGAGTTTTTTAATCCATAGGCGCGTCTTCCGAGCACGTGCACCAAAATCACTATGTTTCTTAGTGCATTTTGTGCACCTACGTCAAAAGGTCATTTTTGATTTGTGCACTGGCACCAAATGCGCCTCTGTCTACTCTGCAACCTGTGCATTTGTCCAAAAATTTGCACATTGTAAAGGTTTTTGTGATCTGTTTAAGGCCCATAGCCTTCTTAAGCTTGATTCATTGAGATTGTAATATGCACCACAATTAGATTCCCTTTCCACATGAAGGGTTAGTCAAAACATAGGCACTTAGGGGGTTCAAATCCATATTTATCCTCTTTTTGCTTTCATTTTTCCACATGGATGGCTTGCTTTGATTAAAGATAAGTTGGAATCATTCTATATCACAACTATAACCACTTGCATTAGGACTAGAAATTGAACGTCAATATTTGAGTATTCTCTTCTCTCGCGCCATAAAGCGATCTTGAGAATCATAAAAATGATTGAGGGAAAATTTCATCTCCCTTAAAGACAAAATCTTTAGGAGAGGACAACAACCCCCTCAGGACTCCTCTTAGTTTCTTTTTTCAAACACATATTAAATTTGTAAGGGCCCATACATGCCCACATGCTACAAAGATATGATAGTTTTGAATTTACTTTCTTAGATTACATCACTAGGGAAGTTTAAAGGTTTTGTAATGGGCCCATACATGCCCACAATCTAGGATAGGTTTTGAGGCTTTCTTAGATTAAATCACACTAGGGAGTTAAAGGATTGGTAAGGACCCATATGTCTACATGCTAGTTCTCTAGGGACTTTAAATTTTCGCAAGGATGTACCAATGGCATTTAGTAAATTAGGTAAACAAGACTTGTATGGACCACACGAAATCCACATGCAACAAGGTGACACCTAACGTATTAAAAATTTGGCACACTTTCACTTGTTCACACAAAAAGTCACTACTCACTCACATAGTTTCATCTAGAATCATGGAGGTTGAAGTAATTTTACTCCAAAGGGATCCCAAAACACCCCACCCATTTCTTGATGAAACTATCCACTCCCACTTAAATTCAATGAGGTTGGTTCACACCCCCAATCTCTCAAACAACCAAATCTAAATTTTTTCTAAAAACTCACTAAGTTTTCCTCCATGGGAGGTTCCAAAAGAATTTTTTTAGTCTAGGTAGGATCTCGGAGATAGGCATCCGAATAACTCCCCATTATCTTGTTCTCACATCATCAAACAATAGAAGTTGTCAAATAAGTAACTTTAAATCCTCCAAGTCAAATGTTCCTAACACCATGAGGCAGAGAAATACCCATGAAGGGTCGAAGGCCGATGTCTGGTTGTTCTATGCATCCTCCCTTGAGGAACCCACCTCTTGGATGGGATCTACCCGTGACCCATTTCTGAGGTCGAAAATATAAATGCCTCACTTTGACTAAGGTACCTAGTGACCAAATTTTAGGACATCTACTCAAGTGGCAATTGTGGGCTGCAATTGCACCTTGATCGGATTTTGTGTGGCTATTGGGAAATATTGCCAACTCTTTTGGGATATGCCCCCTCTACCCCTCATTATAAATGATTGTTTCATCCTTCAGTAGTTCCTCTTTTGGTGGCTTCAGACCCCACTGTTGAGTGCTATTGGAAGGTCTAGTGCCATTTTGAGAGGAGAGATGTTGCCTCTTTTAGGACACAAGAATTTTTTTTCTTTGTTCTCCCATGCAGACAAAATCTACCTACCCACATATATGCTTCTTTATCAATTGATTTATGTATTATGCTCTTGTGATTACATACGATCGTGAGATATATTGTGAAGGTCCAAAAATTATAAACAAAGACTCTGGTTCATTTATTGTTCTCATCACCATTTGCACACATCCACTTTTCTAGTCGAACATCATAGGGGACCCACATAATCCCCGTCGTTCCAGACGCTTGCTAAATCTCCCTCTTATTCTAGGGGGAGTTCTTAGTCTTTCCAACTCATCGGCTCCACCGTCCCACACCCTTGGGAGTGATACTATCTTGGGATCAACTTTTCTTGGTTCCGCGTTTCTTGGGTCCACTTCCCAAGGTCAACTTTCCACTTTATCTCCTTTACACGGAAGCAGGAGGGAAACTTCTTCCCAAGGGGGAAGTAAAACCCCACCTAACCCCCCTCATGGGTTAGGTACACACACCACTCACACAATGGCTGGAACTAACCCTCCGCCGCCACTTCAGATGCCATACTTGGCTTCTCTCAACATACTATATCTGAGAAAACTCACCAATGATCCTATATTGCACGACCCCACATGGCCTACAATGCCCACCAAACTACCTTCCAACATCCCCAAATTTGAAGGAAAGGTTGATGAAAACCCTGCCAACCATGTCATGACCTTCCACTTACGGTGCTCTTCCAACAACATCATGGACGACTTTGTCCATTTAAGGTTATTTCAATGCACACTCACTGGCCCATCATCCAAGTGGTATGTAGACAAAAAATCAGGGTCCCATGTGACTTTTGAATCTTTGGCCAAAGCATTTTTGACCTTCCTTAAATTACCAATCCACCATGAAAATGGTTTCAAACTACTCTCTAATTTTAAACAATTCTCAACCACCCATATCGCCGACCACTTTCATGAATGGCGTCGATGACGTAGTTTATGCAAAGAAAAAACCACTAAGAAACAATGCCTTGATTGGTTTCTCAGATCACTTGTCTCCCTCCTTGCCAAAGATGTGGCATCCACCTTCCCCCAATCTGAAGAGTAAGCCATAAAAAAGGCTCAACAGTATGAATTAATTTATGCGTAGTCAAGATACTTATATACGGTACTACCTGACATGCCAAGACCTGTATCATTTGGCCAGGACAAACTTGGGATGTCTCACTCAACGGATGGATTGATTGGTGCCAAAACACACCACAATCCATACATCCAACCAACACCTATGTACGGTACACCCCAATATCCTCATATATATGGAGTTCCATCTTATTACCCTCCTCCTCTTTACCAATAATCATATCCTATTGTTCCCCCTCAGTCATTGGGGGCACCCCCACCGATACCCATGTCATATCCGGTCTCTCAATCTAGTACGGGTCCACCCCCAACCCCTAGATATAACCCTAGCAGTAGTGGAAGTACCTCTACTTCCTATACTCCATATGGATCCTATCCATAGAACAATCCATATTTCTGATTTCCTGGTCCTCCCCAGTTGGTTAATCCCCCACCGGGACAACCACATGCTGACATCAACCTTGTTTAGCCCTTTCCCATTCAACAGGTTCATACATTTGAACAATTGAATAAAGCCAATCTGACTCATAAAAATAAACAAAAAAACCAAAGCAATGACAACCCAGGACCAGGAGGGAATGACACCCACAACCATCCCATTGGGGGCAACCAATACCAAGACCCCCAAGGGGGCACCAATAACAATGAACCACGACAAGGGAAGAACAAAAATCTCTAGACTAACTTCCCTTGCACTATATGTGGTGAGTATAGACATTATACTCATCATTTCCCCCAAATTCCCGATCTCCAATGGATGAGGGCATCCATGGACTCACAGGGCCCTCCGGCACCACCTGCCCCTCAGCAAGCCCCACAACAGTATTTACAACCACCACCTCCAGTTTTTTTGCAAAACCCTATACCATACCAATGTGTGATTAAAACCCAACTAGTGATCAACCCTGCCCCACCACAAATGGGGCAATATCCAAACCCAGGGGCCACTCAACCCAGGAATCCGGTTGATCGCAGTGTCCTCACCAATGAAGAAGTTCTTTTGCAAACCTGCAACTGTCAATACGATATGCCTCTTGACTCTACCCCAACCACCTCAGAAAAACTACCAGCTACTACAGGACAACCATTGATGATTCCACGTCTTAACGTAGAACCCATTCCCCACATACCCCGTATGCCTTTACAACGAAATGTGCATAACCCTCATGCTAGGGATGATCATACTTGTAGTCTGGTTGATGACTTAGCCCAGTCTCCTGTAGCCATGTCTATGTTGGAGGTCCTCCAAACCTGTCCATCACAGAGAAAATCCTTGCTTTCTGCCTTGGGGGCAGTCAACCCCACTGACACACAACTAATCACATTTGATTCAAATAGTGGAGAACCACATCTTCCCACCCAAGTAGTATTCCAGATACTAGTTAAGATCTGGAACACCATAGTTTATCGGTGTATCATCGATGAAGGTGCATCCACATGCATCATGTATAAACACGTATGGCAGAAAATTGGCTCCTCTGAACTAGTACCCTCTTCCATCACCCTTCGAGCTTACGGCGGTCGACCAACGTCTTCTGCAGGGCTTTGTCAAAATGTCCCCATATAACTTTAGGGAAAAACCATCCTCATTGACATTAAAGTTATCGATGCCGAGTTTGATTACAATATCTTGTTTAGACATAACTACATGTATGCTATGAAGGTGGTTGCCTCTTTTGTGTTTCGTATGATGATGTTCCCCTATAATGGGAATATCATCACCATTGACCAACTTACACATTTTGAGCCTAAACATTTCACCAACATTGATAACATCCTCCCCCTTGTCCGTATTAGGTCAGATGATTTTCCATTCATCAACATTGGCCCTGTATTATTCCAAGACCCATCCATGTTGGGCACTTATTAGGGAACATCATCGTTCCTAAAACCATCTTTTTCAACACAAGTGTGTGTAGTTTCCTCTAAAGGAACAACCATCAGAGACAAGACTCCTATCAATGAGTCCCCTCCCCATATCAAAGTTCCACCAATTGAAGAAATACTACCTCAGGAGTTCCCTGAGAGCGCCACCGCACCACTTATCATGGATATTTCCCCCCTCCAGGGGAAACTCTTGGTTTGGGAAACAATTCCCCCATGCCATTCCCAAAATTCCCTTTTTCTACCCCCTACTTGGGGTTGAAGCATTCAAGGTAGCTGAAACTCTTACCCTTCTGAACATGGTACTTGCCATCCCTGTATGGTATCTACATCCATCCGATATGGTTCCTTAACCATCCCTCCCTCCTCATTCAGAGTGAATCCTGATGCAGATCCCAGTACTAAATCTAGCCACGCCACCCTCACCCCCAATTGCCAACACCACTACTATGGCTGGAGGTAGATGGAATAAGAAAGATCCCATCGCTCCACTACCTCCCCGAGTTCAACTCCCTTGCACCTTATGTGAATGAAAAGGACACCCCACTCACAAATGTCCTTTTCTTCCTGAGCTACACAGTTTTATCTAGCTTTCTCAAGCAACCCTCTTTCTTTCCACTCCACCAAGTATGTCCCCCACTACTACGGAGTCATAAACCACACACAAAATAAATATACAAACCAATTTCACCTATGCCATATGCGCAGAATATGGGCATTACACTCAGCATTGCCCATCTATCCCATACATCCACCACACATTAGCCGTGAAATGCCACATATATCTGCCTGAGATTCCTCTGACACTCCATACCAATGCTCCCATGAATGTAATTCATTATATTTCTTCATCAGTCCTCGAGCAAAGGGGATGTCCATGTCCTCCCACCAAACTATCGCCTAATCGCCCATAGTGTCAGTGCCCCTGGGATGGAATTATGGGCCCATCGTCCATATCTAAGCCCTTTTCCCCACTTTAATTTTTTGGTACAGGAGCCCATAAGCTCTGTTTTCCAAACCATTTCGACCACTTACACAGTCATTTTCCTTGGGTGATCAGTTTCACTTTTCCCTGATGGAGTATATTTCCATGACACATTCAGGTACACCTGCTCATGTTCGAAATTATCAAATAACTATTATATGTTCTTTATTTTTAGATATTGTTCACGTCGGGTATTTGGTTTTCATGTGTGCAGGTACTTGGTCATCACACACCAGTGTGGCCCCTTCAGGTATATGATCGATACTAGCATATAACCATTCCCTCTGTATCTCAATTGCATCTCCAGTCACACCCTTCGAAATTTTCTTGTAGGATCCTCACATCTGGCTCTGTAGTACTATCACCTCCACTGCAATTTGGTATTGTCACCCAGTAGCACTCTCCCCCACATGAGTTTTCCCATTCATAGTTCCCCTCGACACTTTGACACTCATGCTGCTTTCACCCCCTAGGGATGGAAGTCCCGATAGTCTTACACATTTTTTAGAATCAGCCACATACTCCTTCTCCTCATTTTTCTAGTTTTCCCAATGGAATCCCAGGATATCTCATCATGGTTCAAGTTTTATTGCGCCTTCGCAGTATCATTAACCCTCCATTTCATCTACAATCAGTTTTCCCATATGCATATTTTCCTCCATTCATTAACCTCATATAGAAACCCACCCATGGGCCCCCCACCCTCCACCCATTCTCCACGCAACTTGCGCCCTCACAGGCTAAGGCATATTGCACCGGGGCACCCATTTCTGTATCTGTACACTCATCCCAAATTATTCTTTATTCATTTGGTAATTGTAAAAAGCCTTTTTGTTCCCAACATTTACATAGATTTTTGTTGTCACCTTTAGCGACCTTCCTTTTCCAGCAAAGCAACCCCTATCACCCTTGGTTGGGGAATTAATTACCTCCTACCCTTGTTGACATCGTCCATAAACCCCAAGTATCCCACAGTCCATATACCTCTGATCTTTGAGTTTGTCCACTTTGTCACGCCTCTGGCACAATTTAACCCACGTCTAGTCATCCCCCTGACACTAGATTTAGTTTCATGGTTGCTTCCACTCATACTTCACATATATCCCCAACCAAGGGAAGTCTTGAGTCTCACCAGATCTTGACTTTGTCCATGTACCTCATCAGTTCCTGATCTCATCCAGTGGATTTCATGAAGCCCTTTGCTTCTTGGAGTTGCGCCTCCCTTTCTGTCGACATCAACACAATTTCTAGAAGGGAGACAATATCTTGACTCTCATTCCCTTTACAATGAGGAGTCTCGGACGGCACAGGGAAAACCACCATTGTTCTCTGCTATCATTGGCCCCCATAACATTCAACTTCAAGACTATCTCATGTTACGGTGGGTCTTACTTTGCGACTATTGCAGTTGTTTTTTATATTTTCCGAAGACCTCTGAAATTTGTTGGGCTATCAATGCCCGCGAATGATCGACACTTCTTACATGTGTCATCGCCTATTTTCAGAGTTTGTTCACCATCATAATTTTCCTCTACCATTATCAAACCACCCCGGAGGGTGCTGCAATTATCTATGTCAACATACAACTCCAGTTATTGTCTAACAAATTTTGAGTTACATGACACGAGCATGGGGCATGCCCACCTCGTTTGTACACAATTTTATTTTTCTATTAAGCCCTAATATTGGCTCATTACCCCTTAATTGGGGCATATTATATTAGTAATGTTATTTTATTTATGTCGGCTTTAGGCCATTAGTTGTAATT
>CBVK0100670213.1:0-16256 GCA_900067695.1 Picea abies
ACTAGAGTGGATAAGCTTGATTTCTTTCATTTCACATTTTCACCTTCATCATAAGGAGAGCAATCAGTTGAGGGCCTCAAGAGCCTTCCATTGGAGAGGGAAGGGACCCAAGTTCTCTTTCTCCTTTGTGTATCTTTGGATTTCATCAATCAGATCAAGCAATACATTGGTGATATTGGTCCATTTTCTTTTGTCTTTCATTTTTGTTATTATGCTCATGCTTCCTTTTAGTTTTTGTTTAATTCTTGTTAATAGTTCTATTGTTTTCTTTCTAACCTCTTTACATACAACTGTCATGACTAGCAGAGCCCAACTAGGCATGTAAGTGCTCACTTTTTGCTCACACATTGACGAAAAGAGCACGAACAACTGGTACACGTTTTTTCACCAGTATCATCACCCAATGTGTAATGTAACTTGATATGAAATTATGATTTGGGAATTGTTTTCTCTACATGAATAATTCCATCTGTGTTTCCTGCAATCACAGAATATCAGATTGCATTAAATCATAGTCATTCAATATATCATCCATGTGTGCATTTAAGCTGCATGTGTTAAGAGAGAGAATTGATACAAATGAATTTGTTTGTATGGATTGGTAATCATAATGCAGTTTCCATTTTGCAGTGGTCCTTAGTCGTTCCATCTCAATATCAACTTTTTGTTTCACTTTATAGTCATCTTTTGTCATAGGACTTAGTAAATACAAGGATTCTATGCTTCTGACATGGGACAGTGTTGTGTATACAAGTCCATGTATCTGAATTCCAGCAGGCTGAAATGCAACATTATCAAGTGTTAGTCCTTGTGATCTGTGGACTATACGTACACATGCAAGTTAAATTAGAAACTATTTGCGAATATTCAGTCGAGCTGTCTTTGCTGATGTCAATACTGGCTTTGATATTCACAAAATAGGAGTCCAATCGCTTGCAGTGTTTGAATTATATAGATAAGAAAACTTGCTTGCTTGTCGCTTGCCTATATGCGGTTCATGGAACTTAATACAAAGGACATCTACTTTTTCTGTCTTTGTATAGCCTTTCAATATTCCATCTGCACCATTAACCAAGCCATCCTCTGAATCATAGTTACAGGCATATATTTCAACTAGCATTTCTAATTTCAGTGCAAAGGTAAAGTGACTGAATGTTCATGACGCGGGACATTTCCATGGTTGTCTTCTTCCAAGTCAATCGAATTGATGATGATATCATTTCTAGGCATGAGTAATAGTATGTGGCTATTATGATTTTCAACATCCTTATTTCTGTAGAACAGGTAAGGGAACAAAGGATCTATTGGTGCAGGCCATAAGCACCTCAAATTGATATAGGTCAAGTCATCATATGTTTGGTTGTTTGTGCACATTCTATTCAGAATTGCAATGAATATTTCTTCTATCTGGTGCATTGTAGTATGCAACTCAAAGCATTTAATATTGTCTCTCCAAAAGTCATGGGTCATTGTTTCCATGTTAACGATAGGTTGTTCAAATATCAAACAATCTTGGATGGGTTGTGCCTGGTAAAGATCGCCACAAAAGATCATGTCAATGTTTCCAAAGTATTTAGTCTGCACATGTTTTATGCTTCTTAGCTGGCTGTCTATGGAATACAAGAACCGACTACCAATCAAAGATGCTTCATCTATAAAGACAAGTTGGAGTTCCTCATAAAGATTAGATAATGTATCCAACATTTCCTTGCTAAGTGGAAGAAACTTTGACTTGTTAAAAGGCATTAAAAATGCAGAGTGGACTGTTGTTCCACCAACATTGTATGCAGCTTTTCCTGTGTATCCAACTATTAGGCCCTTTGGTTTCATAGGATCAGAGAAATTATTTGAATCATAGATTCGTATAAGAATTTGGAACAATGGTTTAGCTGTGAATGTCTTGCCTGTTCCTGATCCACCTGTAAGGAACATGTGCATAGGACTGTTCATGTTCAACCATTTTTTAAGGGCAATGTCCTTTATAATTGTTTGTTGTTCGGGATTCAACAGATGTCTTATTCTGTGGCATTCATTATTTTCAATCAGGAAAGGATGTTTTGTAAATTGAAAACCAAGGTTGATACGTTTTTCACTTTCAGTCGCTGGAGGGCGAGAAAAATACGCTTGTAAGTCATAGGACTCAGAAGGGGTTCTAGTTGTTTTTGGGTTCCTGAATGTCTCATCATGATCTCCAGGGTTTTCTAGGTCATTAAGTGCAACTTCTAGATTTCCCCATGTTGGATTAACATTGTAGGTAATTCTAGCTTCATTGATATGCACTATAGTTTGAAAGGCAACATACGCAACCTCCCATGTAGAGAAGTTATGTATTAATGTCTCTTCATTTTCATGGAACAGAACGTACAACAACAATTTTTCTCTACAATATTTTTCATAGTCACAATATTTATTGTATTTGACAAACCGTATAACAAAGGATTTTTTTCTTTTTGATATGGGTGTCCCATTTTTTTTGTAATGCGATACGAATTCTGCTAAGAAGATATGCCTAATAGGAGATGGACGCTGGATGTAATAATCAATAATAGAGAGACATATGACGTCCTCTGAATTGTCAGGTTCTTGTTGGAGCAAAACCGATGTTTTAATCATAAATGTTTGTTTTTCAAGTGGAGATGCGTTTATGAAGACACATTTTCTTGAACTACAAGTGAGGGGCAAAGAAAGGGCAATGTGAATTGCTTGCTTAACAGACATTTGTTGAAGATTAAACAATGTATTTCCAAGGGTGTGTATCATTTGTATGGCATCAATATGACTTCTTTCATGTTCTTTGCATACTTTTTTGAATGCAGATGTCATAGATTTGTCAATCTTCATCATATACGAGGTGTAGTAGGATGCTGCAGCATATGCATTCAGCACGTACTGTGCATCTGTATTTTGTTTCCAAATAACTTTCATGTCCTTGGAGAAGTTATTGTTCCAAAGATGGGAGAGTTTTCATTTAAGGAAAAGTGTTGGTTGCCTAAGCGTTATTTGTATGGCTTGGATGTACTCATCTTCTGATAGATTTATCTGTGTCAAGAAGGCATGAAAGCTCATCATTTTGTCAAATCCTCCTTGTTCTAGAAATGTGAACAAGGATTTATATTTCTAAACAACAACAATGTCCTCTAAACTAACTGGCTCTATGATTCTTGTAGCTCTCATTGGTGGAATGAGAAAGTTGTATCTGCAATGCGAGATTTTTCATTTTCTACAAATTCTTGTATGGTAATGTCTATGGACTTTCGCGAGGTCTAGTTCCAAATGATCTGTATTGCATGTTATGTATTTATCCACAAATTGTTCGATCTCTAAATTCTTATCAGCTATATATACCGGTGCACCCTCTATCCACAACAGTGCGTGGTCATGCTCATTTCCCCTATTCTAGAATTCAGTGACAAAAACGTAGTTTGATATTTTTCCAAAAAACCTTTCATCATGGCATATCAATCATCTCAAAGAATTTATTCTATTTCTATAGTATCGAGTACATGTCACCGGGTCTTTTCTTATGAAGTAGTAAATGTCGTTATTTTCTAGTCTATCATTTTTTTTTACATTTCCTATTACTATGCAGGTCAGAAATGACAGCCACCAATGGATCCCAGCAATGCTCTGCACTTGTAAATGTGATGAAAAATGTTGTTGGCCAAATTGCCAGATCATTGCATTTTTTTTTGTTGTTGCAAATAGTCAGGAGAGGTGCTGATGTTCTTGAAAACTATGTATCCAATATCAAATTTCAGATTTTTTTCTAGGTTTACTTTGTACTTCGCATCCTTGGCCAAAAACATTCTTCCTTGTAACTGGCCTTTTCTTATTCAGACCCACATGCAGGAAATACATTTCTCTATTATTATGCGCATTGTTTTGAAAAAAAAATCTATTATATGACAGGAGAAATAATCACTTGAATATAGTGGCTCACATCGGACTATTTTATGATAACTGAATCATTCTGTAATATCAATGCCACGTGGATCTTCGTAGAATAGTGTTGGAAAGTTCATTTCCTCAGCGAATTTGTCCTTGAATATTCCAAGTGGACGTTGTCCCTCACTAGGTGCGATTTCGACAATTTTGTCTTGCAAGTCACGAATGCACTGTGAATCAGTGAATCCATGGACCAATGTTTTAGCAGGTGTTTCAGTCTTCGATTCATCACTTGTATCATAATCACTAGGATTTTCAAGAGTCTCTACAAATTTTCCATGTTCTTCTGCGAGAACAATCTTCCAGTTGGCATTTATACAAATGTTCTCTGCTTTGTATAGGGACCTGGGACATAATTCCTTTAATGCTTTCATAACAGCATGCACATGCACTTTGCCTATCTTATATGCATTTTTGTATTGCAAGCATATTTTCAGAGCCACATCGATTGTAATTATATTGTTAATGAGTTGTGGCAACGCTTTTTGCACAACATCTAGCTGAATAGGCACATTAATAATTGATCTCATTAAGCCCATATGGGGTCACTTATAGCCCCAAGGTCTTAATTTGAGAAAATGCAATTCGCAGAGAGACAAGTCTCTCCTCAAGTTCCGTAAGTGCACTTACATCTGCTAGTGGTGTATTACATCTTATTCGGTCAGGGGTTGCAAACTCTGGAAGTTTTCCATTTTCAAGCGATCGTTTGCATGGAAGACAAACTTTCTCACTGGAAAATGGTTTATCATGGGCTGTCAGCTGGAGGTATTCTACTTGAAAATCAGGCGTGAAAGACTTACTATTTTTTGAAAAATTCAATTGTTCACAAATTGCACATGCAATGGAAGGAGTTTCTTTCATTTTTTTCATGTAGGTCTGTCTTACATTTTTTTTTCGCAGGAAAGTATGGGTAGAAACTGTTTCCTTTTTTTCATGTACACCATGAACTGCCACAGTTGCATGACCATTTTGGGATATGAAATCACACATGTTTATGTTCTATTCTACACGAAAACATTTCTTTACATTGTCATATGTGAGTTTCTCTCTAAAAGAAAGTGTAGCAATGTATTTTGTTCTATCGCGCATGACCTTTTTCAAGTTGTGGTAACTTACTCTATGTTTCTTGCCCAAGGGCGGAATGATCTGGTGGAAATTGGGATGAATTTCACTCTCATTCAGTTTCTCAGAATCTATTTTACGTTTTTTGTTCAAGGCCTCTATTTGCTTATCAGAAGTCAGACGAATTTGACGAATAATTTTTTTCAAATTGTGATAACTTACTCTACGTTTTTTGTTTAATCCCTCTATGGTCTCATCACAACTAAAGTGAATTGTACACATGTTTTTTTTGTTCAATCCCTCTCTGCCCATATCGCACTCGGGAGGACTCTCGTTTTGACTAAAGAGAATTCCACGTGTATGCATATTCGACGCCATTTGGGTGGCATGAAAACTCAACCCTGAACTACCGATATCTCCAAGAAAAGGTTCATAATGGATATGTGATGTATCTATTTTCAATGATAGGATGTGAATTGTTCGACCGTAATTTGAATCAGTAACCCAGGAATGGACAGTGCTAGCTGGCGAGGCTGACCAAACCTGGATCTTCACCCTGAATACCATAGACAACCATTGCAAATAGAATATGAAACCCTTTGTATTCTCTTCTTCTTATGGAAGCGCCATGTTCATAAGGTATTCCTGCCAACTTCCAATTGCTGACATATTTTCCACGAGATATGGGCAAAGGTGCTGATGCAAGCACCTAAAATCCTATTCGCTTTCGCTTATAATCCCATTGCAGAAGGAATTTACAGTGTAAAGACACAACAATTGAACATCGAACTCGAATTCTACCAAAGAAAAAATTGCATTAAACAAACTATCTCCACAGCTAGATGCAACATTTGTTTCCAGCTGTAAACCATAACAATCTATGCCATCCAAAATCTATTTCCATTGCGATTAAAGGTCTTTGAAAATAACAGAAAAGTAGATACGAGGATCTTCTATATTTCATATGGACATTTTTCTGTACAACAGTGGTTCATAATGGCCCCTGAGGGCATCGACATCATGGAACAAGATGAAATATGGATTGTCAGATGCAGTTTTCTTGAATAGTAGATATCTTGTTTTTCTTGTCAATGACCATATGCCAATTGATATATTCAACCAGTTAGACAGCCACCGAATACAAAATATATCTCCCCAAAGTCCCCTTTGATGTGCAGGAAGAAATGGAGATGTAGACAACCGCATCTTTGAAAAATACGTAGCCACATCATGTATTCCATGCAACTGCCAAAGAAAATCAGATTCCAGTTCGTATTCATAGAACTGCAAAGCCTCAACATCACCATTTTTAAAATAGGCTAAGAAATAATCTTTTAATCCATTATCCAACTCGGTCGATGAATACCAGAAATGCAATAGAACCTAGAATGTATCGAAAATGCAATCCCCAACAGTATACGAGAATGCATCCAATCTAAAAAGGCCATTCCTATGCAAAACCACGTCAATGTTGTCATGTACAATGGACTATGTATCTTTTTCATATGACTCAATATCTATTACCTCTTTCATCTTTTCAAATGTCATTTTGAAGTTGTTTGCTAGATACTTTCAGTTTCTATCAAAATAGAGAAAAGCACAGGCAAAAAATAAAAACTAGCAAAATAAAAAAGAAAAGAAAAATAGTGCACCAATCTGCATATGTATATTTAAACCTTCTTCTTATCAACTTGAATCCCCCTAGTTGCCATAGAAAATGAGAAGAAAACAGATCGACAGTGGAAACTGAACCAAATAGAAGAAAGACCGCAAAAGAATAAAACCATAACTTGACTCAACAGAAAGAAAACAGGCAGATGCAGTTTTCTGGCCCACAGAGTAGAAGAATACACTGTGTCTACACCCCTCCCAATGGTTCCCTTTTCTAATAGCTCCCAAATACTTTTCATAAATCCATCTGCATTGCAATTTTCGAAAAAACTATGGACACGACATCCGCCATATGAAGACGCATTGTTTCCAGGAACAGAAACTAAGAGCACAGAAAAAAATGGTTTAGAACAAAATATTGAAAATCACCAAGAACAGGGAAACTTACCCATCAACAAAGGATGAGAAGACCCCAGTGCCAAAAAAAAGGCAAACCGCAACAACAGGTCCAACAACTTGCAAAGTTGAAGAACAACAAACCAATGAAAAACCACGAAGAGCTTGAACTGCAAGTGCAGGACCTCAACTTTGCAAAATTGAATGAAACAAGAACCAGAATCATGGAACAAAACAACGAACAATGATGGAGCACAAGAGTAAGGAAGTTGAGCATGAACAAAACAGTATTGCAAGGCATCTGTACAATAAACATTTAAGACTGCCAGATCTCTTAGGTAAACAATTAAGATAGTAAGGACCATCGAAGGGCGTAGGCCTGTGCAAGCATTTAAGAAAAGATGCAGTGTGGCAGGATTGTTCACTTGAAGCACGCAACAATAAAGAAAAAATCAGACATAGAAATATCGTGGAAAATGTATTCAACCCAGCAAAAAATACTAAGGGTAAACATTCAAACTAATGCTATCATTAATCCACATTCCATGAATGCATAACAAAATTTATGATTCAAAAATACTATATACTACCAAATACTTTGAAAATGCAAACATATTTTACATTGGCAATAGTGAAGGCGGCAATAACACCTCCAATTTGGTGTCCAATCAGATCTTGATAAACATGATACTTTTTATTATATAATAATCGATATTTTCACTTCCCTTGTTCCAACAATAGACAATAGCGAAATATTTCTGGTCAACACACAAGCTAATGCTAGGTCAACGATTTATTGATTGCTATAGTCCCTCTATGCCTACGGGAGGGACTAATAAGTATTCCGAACAGGTTAGATTTTTTTTTATCTTTTTGACTTAATTTTATATGATCGAAGAAAATATAAAAAGCTCGTTCCGAGTGTCTAATTCCACAAAATGTGAAAGAAACATTTTATATGTTAAATATGTTTTGTTTTATATAATAATAATCTAAACGTTTTAAGTTTAATATTAAATATGTTTTATTTTATATAATCATAGTATAAACATTTTAAGTTTTCACCTTATATATGCAACTTCTCTCGCCTTATATATAAAATCAACTGCTCTAACGGGGTTGTGCAGGGATTTTAGTTCATCATTTTGAATTGCCTCAATATTTGGTCAATCATATCATATAGAGAAGGAATGGCTCTTCTTTCTATCGCACGGCTGGCTTCTACATGGTGTGTGGACAAATCTTTGGTGGGTTCTAGTGAGGCTAAGGCTCTCCTTAGAAACATCCCAACTCTTGAAATGTGCAGGCTAACGAAATCTGTCACACCTTCCATCAGTATGTGTTTGAAAACCACTATATCGGATGATGGTGTACAAAGACACATAACCAATCATCATTCCAACCTCTGGGATGATAATTTCATATAGTCTCTCTCAACACCTTATGGGGTAATTTTGATCTTTCAATTTGTTCTTACTTATATTCCTTCTTTCTTCATTAACAACTGAAATTTATTTCATTTACAGTATTGAATGTATATGTGTTAGGAAACTTCATACCATGAACGTGCTTAGAAACTTATTGGAGAAGTAAAAGCGATAATCAATTCAATTTTAGTGGAGGATGGAGAATTAATCACTCCCCTCAATGATCTCCTTCAACGCCTTTCTATAGTTGATAGCATTGAATGTTTAGGAATCGACAGGAATTTCAAAAATAAGATAAAATCATATTTGGATTATGTTTACAGGTAAGTGACTACGACCTTATTGTCACTCCAATATCTTAAAATGCAAAGGCAAGTTGTGTATAAAGTTAAATAAGTACAGGTGTTGGTTAGCTGTTCTAGGAAATGTATTTTTAGCTGGAATTTGGCAATATAAATTTACACGAATCACTATTTTTTGTTGTTCAGAATCCATTTCTAAATGTAGAAATGGATTCAGCATGTTGAAAAATTCCCAGGGTACTGGTATTTTATATAAATAGTCACTTAAATCTAGGAATCCAACAATTTCTCACTGGCAAATATCCCCATAGATTCATTTCCTAGAATCTTTAGCCTACGACATATAAGTATAAGGCTATGAATCAAGTGATTCCTTAATTTCATCCATAAGCATCTGTGTGGCCTTCAACTACTTATTTTTGTGAGAGCTAAGGCATATTATCCTTGCATCTTGCATTGACATTGACATTGATTTTGACATCTTGCATGGACATTGATCCTCAACATTCTTCCTTCAGACTGGGATTTACCAAAATAGCTCATCTTGGTACAGTTCTGGATGATATTTACAACACCTTCGGAACGATGGACGAGCTCAAACTCTTCACAACAACATTTAAGAGGTCGTACTTGCAATGATCAATTCAAAGGATTTTAGTAAATTGTAAGCTTTATTTATCTACTTGATTAGAAATTGTGATTGTGCTTTGTATGATCAGATGGCATTCATCTGCGGTGGAGTGGCTTACAGAATATATGAAAAGAGTGAATATGATATTTTACGAAACTGTAAACGAAATGGCGCGAGAGGTAGAAAAGTCTCAAGGCCAAGACACACTCAACTATGCCCGACAGGCTGTATGCACAATAATAATAAAGCATACATCTTTGTGAGAAATTAATTGTGATGATTAGTTCATTTTCTTTTCTTGTGTTGGTGCCTATGCAGTTGGAGGCTGATATTGATTCATATATGAAAGAATCGAAGTGGATTTCCAGTGGTTTTCGCCAACATTTGAGGAGTACTTGGATAAGGGAAAAGTTAGTTTTGGTCATCGCATAGGGACATTGCAACCCATCCTGACGCTGGGCATTCCTTTTCCTCATCACATCCTACAAGAAATAGACTTTCCTTCAAGGCTCAATGACTTGTCCGGTTCCATCCTTAGACTAAAAGGCGACATTCACAACTAGCAGGTATTGCCTATAACCTTTTCTGTAAGGCCCTTTTCATGGGCCTCAAAGTTAAATGGTAAATTTATAATCTAAATTACTTTTTTTTTCTTGAACACGACATCAAATTTCCATTTATGTTTCCATTACAACAATCTAACTAATTTATGTTGAAGTTCTAGCAAATTAACCAACTAAATATTAAATTCTCATTTTATACAGTCCAAAATAATCACAAAATAGATTACACAACATATTACACATTTTCCATACATAAATTCATATCATAACTTTCATTCTGAACAAAATTAATACTGACAAAAAAATACCTCTTGAAGAAGGAGTTTATCCTTTTCTTTCCTGTTGTTGCAAACTGCTTGAAACTTCCTTAAAAATGAATCTTTTCCTCCTAGATAGCTAGGAAAAGAGCCTCTCTGGCTCCCTAGCTCTAGGATTCCATAAGGATTCTTGGCCCCCGAGCCCAAAACTCCTAGCAACAGATGCCCCCTGTCTCAATCCACCAAACTCCAACAAGTTCCTCAAGCAAAAACCAGTAGTACCCTCTTGTAGAAATCTACTTCAGTCCCCAAATTAGCAATACAGTCCTCTCTTATGAAAATGATGCTCTCCCCCAAATCAAAATTCCCCTCTCGAATGTTTTTTTCCTCCTCTTATCCTCCTTCCCCCTTCTCTCATTCACCGCCTCCTCCCTTTCATTAAGGCTGACCCACCTTATCCCTCCATTCAATTCCAATCACCTTATCCCCTTCTCTTTAATGGTTCCATCATTCGATACAAAATAATAATTAATAATTTATTAAACTAGATTTTATTAAGCATATATTTAATGATTAAATTAATTAATTAGTTAATTAAACCAATTCACATTCAACAAATATTTAACCGAGACAATTAATTTATTAATTATTTAAACTAATATACATTAAACAATTAATTAAACCATGACAATTGATTAATAATTAGGGTTGTTACATACACCCACTCTTCAGGAAACTTCATCCCGAAGTTAAAGTATTTTATGATACAAGGGAAAAGACACATGGTTCACACATTCATATCAAATAACCGACATTATTAGTAAGTAAGCCAAGAAAACTCATACATACTAGTGTACATGTACAATAAATGCATGTGTAGCTAGTACATACAAGTCTCATGCATGTACTAATAACAATAACTATCACCCTTATAGTAATTTATGTGTGCATTCAATCCAATCAACAAGACTATTCATTTTATAAAAGATAATAAACCAATGAAATGTTTGTGAATTCCCTTAATTACAATTATCTAGATCAAAAATTTTATTTAGACAATTGTAGTTTAGTTAAGTAATGATGAATATAAATATATACACATTTTCTTTTCAGAAGAAAAAACAATAAATTCCACCATAAGGAAAATCTCCATACACTCTCAACTATTTCTATTCATCCTTCCTCCCTAACTTACTTCCATCTTCCATTCCTATCCTTCCTCCACTGGACTATCTTGGCACATCAACTATATTGACCTAACCCCAAATAGAACCCATAAGTAGAAGTGTCACTATCTTGACCAAGCTTCCCCAACAGGCAACTGACAGTCATCATCACACGTATAGGGGAGCGTGATCTAACACCGTCCTCCCATGACTCTAGGTTTCAGAGGATACACGATGGGAAATACCACCACCCCTCCTAACAGGACTAGGGTCCACACCTTACAATGGAATATACAGTGGCACCGTGTTGCTGGGAGTTTTGTCATCATTTATTTAGTTTTAGGCAGTCTCACCACCTTAAATCCTGCACTGGTCCACATATCATAGCAATGCATTCAAACCAAGATAATTTCACATACACAGATTCATACCATATTGTTTCTCAGTCAGTGGTCATGACATCCACTTTCATTATCATTATCCCTTGGCTATTTCATAGCCCATTGACCTACAGATTAGTCTGTAACACAAACTCATACATATCTATGCATTGTCATCATGTAATTGCATAGAACCATAATTTCAATTCGGTATCCGCATACCCACAACTTTAACATCGATGATTTCAAGTTAAAAATAGATCTCATAATATCCCATAATTCAATTAATGTTACCCATTCATAGAATTATCATTTACGTAATAGATTGCATCATATCCAACATCATTCAATAGCATTTAAACCTTCATAGGATTGTCATTCACATAGTATATCGCATCATATCCATCATCATCCAAATAACATTTAAACATTCATAAAATTTACATTCACATCATAGATCGCATCATATCCATCATCATTCAAATATAATTTAAACATTCATATGTGTCTCTACGTCTTAAAATTTCAAGTATATCATTAATAGTTTCACAGTGAACAAAAAATAAAGGTAATCAGGCCTCAGGTAATCCTAGTCGTCTAAGTCAAAAGGTGGTGTTACATACACCCAACCTTCGAGAAACATAATCTCGAGGTGGTAAAAAACGTGAGGCATAATCTTGTCATAATGTCTCGGCATCCTCCCAAGTAGCAGATCCTGGACTATACTTGTCCGACTGGACGTTAACTTGGTCTACCAGACAGTTCCTGAACTGTCAGACTCTATGGTCCAATATGCATAACAATTCTACCATGAGGGTTCCCACATATGATACCTGCAATTCCTTCCAATTTAGTTTATGTGATTCATCAGCAACATAATGACGTAGAATAGATACATGAAAAACATTATGAGTTTTATGCAAGTGGGGTGGTAGTACGAGACGATAGGCAACGGGTCCAATTTTCTCTTGGATTTTGAGCGGTCCTATAAATAGAGGTGACAAATTTGTTCCCTTCCCGAACCGAATGGTACTCTTATTAGGCCCGATACGAATGAAAACCTGATCTCCCACTTTATAACTTCGATCAGTACTGTGTGCATTTGCATAACTTTTTTGTCTATCCTATGCTTCCTTTAGTCTCTGCCTAATATGAATCACTTGTTCCTCCATCTCTTGAATCAATTTTGGTCCAACTGTTACTCGGTCTTCAAACCTCTCCCATCTCAATGACGTTCTACATGGCCTTCCATACAGAGCTTCGTAGGGTGGCATTCCAATGGAGCTATGAAAACTGTTATTATAGGAAAACTCTACCAAAGATAGGTACTACTCCCAATGGGTTTCATTATCCATAACATACATCCTAAGCATGTCTTCCATAACCTGATTCACTCTCTCAATTTTCCCATCTGTTTCAAGATGATAAGATATACTTAAGTTCAACTTAGTCCCCAACGCTGACTGCAAAATTTTCCAAAATCTAGAAGTGAATCTGGAGTCCCTATCTGACATGATCTTCTTAGGTATCTCATGCAAACGAATGACCTCACCTACAAACATGCGTGCCACATCAGTGACATTGTAAGTGTCTCTAATCGAAATAAAATGAGCACTCTTGGTTAACTTATCAACTATCACAAGAATGACATTGTGTCGATGAGATGTGAGCAACAACCCCACAAAAAAATCCATGGAAATGACTTCCCACTTGGACATAGGAACATCATGTGGTTGTAGGAGGCCTGTTGGGTGATGGTGGTCAGCTTTCACTTGTTGACACTCTAGGCACTTGGTGATGAAATGGACTACATCGCGCTTCATGCCTACCCAGAAGAATAGCTTCCTCATGTCTGCGTACATTTTCTTCACACCTGGATGTGAAGAATAAAGTGCCCTATGGGCTTCCTTCAGTATGATGCTTCAAATATCCCCACTTTTGGGGATGTACATCCTTGCTTAATATCTTAATAGTCCATATTCTTCCAAACTATATCCTTCATACTTTGGATCTAAATGCCTCCCACTCTGGAGGTTTGAATTAACCTTTAAGTACCAATTGTCTCCATGGAGTTGCATCAACACACGTTCCCTTAGTTTGACTTTTAAGGGTACCAAGGAGAAGACACATAGCCTCCTACTCAAGGCATCCACGACCACATTCTCGTTTACATTGATATATGAAATACCAAAATTGTACTCACTCATGAACTCACTTCATCGCCTTTTCCTGGAATTCAGATACCTTTGAGTGAAGAGATGCTTTAAACTTTGATGGTCTGTTTTGAGCTCAAAGTTTAGCCCTACTAGATAGTGCCTCCAAAGTTTCAAAGCTAGAATTACAACTGCCAACTATAAATCATGAGTAGCGTAAATTTCCTCATGTTTCTTCAACTTCCTTAACTCATAAGCTATCACTCCTCCATCCTGCATTAGCACGTCCCTCAACCCTTGCTTCGAGGCATCTGTGCAGACTGTAAAGTCCTTTTCCATATCCGACACTCATAGAATTGGTGCACTAGTTAGTAACCTTTTAAACTCGATGAATGCACTATCACATTCTTCTATCCATTCATACCTGACCCCCTTGCACTGCAAAGTGGTGATGGGTTTCTCTATTTTAGAGAACCCTTCCACAAATCTCCGATAATAACCTGCTAGCCCCATGAAGCTTCTTACCTCATGAGCATTTTTCGGCACTGGCCATTCCATAATGGTCTTTACCTTTTCTGGGTCCACGTAGATTCCTTCCTTGGAAACGATATGACCTAAATAACCAGTTTATTTATGGAAGAAGGAACACTTCGACAAATTCCATAACAATTTGTTCTCTCTAAGGCAAGACAACACCACTCGCAAGTGTTCCTCATGTTCTCTTTCATTCTTGGAATAGATGAGGATATCATCTAAAAATACTTGTACAAAGTGGTCAAAGTACTTCCGGAATACATCGTTCATGAGGCTAATGAATACTGCTGGCGCATTGGTCAATCCGAAAGGTACTACAATGAACTCGTAATGCCCAAACTGAGTTCGAAAGGCAGTTTTAGGAATATCGCCTTCCTTAACATTTCAGGTTGTCAGGGTGGTGGGCTGAAAATTGGGCTACTATTGTTCCATCGCCTACAAATAGCACCGAGAGTTCCATGAAATACAAATTGAGAAGCGATTTTGCAGACTATTTGAATTTTTGGATCACGGGTTCTCGGGCTGTCGGGCTGAAAATTGGTCTTATGTTGTTCCATGGCCTACAAATAGCACTGAGAGTTCCGCAATATAAAAATTGACAAGCGATCTTGTGGACTATTTGAAATTTTGGATCACGAGTTCTCGGGCTAGGGGGCTTAAAATTGGTCTTATGTTGTTCTGTGACCTACAAAAATCAAATATGTAATTTGATGAAGGAGATATATAGAGCATGCATGAAAGCTTCATTTCAGGTTGTCAGGATTGCGGGCTGAAAATTGGGCTTTTGTTGTTCCGTGACCTACAAATACAACCAAGAGTTTCGCGATATACAAATTGACATGTTTCTTTGAGGACTAAAATTTTTGAATGGCGGGTTCTCGATCTGGCGAGCTGAAAATTGGGCTTCTGTTGTTCCGTGGCCTACAAATAATCTGTAGAGTTTCACGATATACAAATTGACAAACGGACTTGTGGACTATTTGAAATTGAAGGCGCTCATGTCGAACAAGTTTAGCATTCTCGAATTAATTTTCCTCTTTACATATGCTGCTGGAGTTAAAAAAAATAAATTATACTAACGTCTATTACATAGGCTGGTGGAGAAAAGTATGAAACAAATATCATTCCCGAATTAGTTTTCTTTAAAAAAGTGACTTCTCAACTTAGGGATTTTTTGGATTGCAGGTTCTCAGGCTGGGGACCTGAAAAACACACTTTTGTTCTTTCGTGTCCTACAAATTGCACCAGCAATTTTGCGATATACAAATTGAGAATCGGACTTGCGAAGTATTTGAATTTTAAGGAGCTTGTGTCCCAAAAATTCAGCATTCGCGGATTAGTTTTCTTTACATAGGTTTTACGTATGTTGGTGGAAAAGAGGGAAAAAAGTATAGTACCAGTGTCTGTTACATAGGGTAGTGGGAAGAAGAATGAAATAAATAGCATTCCTGAATTAGTTTTCTTTAAAACAGGGGCTCCTCAACACAAGAAATTGAAATTTATGAAATTATAGGTTCCTGCAGACCATAAACTATACATAGAAAATACGTAATTTTTTAAAGTAGACATTTACTTTTATAGATACGAAATATGTAATTTCATAGAGTATGGGGATGAGATTTTATAGAACAACGACAAAGCCCTCATTCCATGTCCTACAAAGAGCAGGTAGAGATACAGGGAGTACAAATTGAGAAGCAGGCTTGCAGACTATTTTAATTTTAAGGGCCTTTGAGACAAACATTGTGCAGGACATGTTGCAAAGATGCAAGAAATGAGAGTCTCTTTACGTTTGAGTAGAAAGAAAGTAGTGAACACAATTTTACGAC